>JBAMCE010000043.1:1162500-1307500 GCA_037075305.1 Drosophila kanekoi | reverse complement strand
CTATGTATATGTTTATATTCTGGATAGAGAAAGGATATATATTCAAGAGCCGATTTGATATAGCCCAAGTCCGTCTGTCTGTATGTCTGTCTGTCCGTCTGTATGTCTGTATGTCTGTATGTCTGTATGTCTGTATGTCCGTCTGTCCGTCTGTCCGTATGTCTGTATGTATGTCCATCTGACTGTATGTCCGTCTGTCTGTCTATCTGTCTGTCTGTCTATCTGTCTATCTGTCTGTCTATCTGTCTGTCCGTCCGTCCGTCCGTCCGTCTGTATGTCTGTCTACCTCTCTGTCCGTCTGTCTGTCTGTCCATCTGTCTGTCTGTCCATGTGTCTATCTGTCTGTATGTCTGTCTGTCTGTATGTCTGTCTGTATGTCTGTCTGTCTGTATGTCTGTCTGTATGTCTGTCTGTCTGTCTATCTGTATGTCTGTATGTCTGTATGTCTGTCTGTCTGTTTGTCTATCTCTCTGTATGTCCGTCTGTCTATCTGTATGTCCATCTGTCTGTCTGTCCATCTGTCTGTATGTCCGTCTGTCTGTCTATCTCTCTGTCCGTCTGTCTGTCCATCTGTCTGTCTGTCCATGTGTCTATCTGTCTGTCTATCTGTATGTCTTTCCGTTCGTCAGTCTGTCCATCCGTCTATCTGTCGTTCGTCTGTTCGTGTGCATGAACGCAAGGATCTCAGAACCTATAATAGCTAGAGATTCCTCCTAGTGCCTACGCCGATCAAGCTCATTTCCGATTATCGATAACTTGCCCCGTTTCCAAGCAATCGATAAAAATCGATATCGAAATCCTGTTTAAGAGCTTGAGTCAGCAAACTTCACATCTAGCTTCTAGAATAGTTTATATATCTACATTTGGTGTTGGAAGAAGAGGGTACAGGGTATCCCCCAGTCGGGAGCTCCCAACTAGAACCTCTCACTTGTTTGCACTGGAATCGTGTCGAGCAGGTCTTTAATTGTCTTAAAATGACCCATAAATAGTTTCGGTTGTTGAGTATTTGGTTCATTATCGATTTGGGGCTTATTTTGAGTTAAGTTTCTTCAACTTTTTGCACAGATTCCAATTCGTTTTTCTTCTTCTTCTTTTTTGTTTTTTGTTATTGTTATGCTTGCGGATTTTTGATAGTTGCATCACAATTTCTGCAAGTTATTTCAATTAAATTGGGACCACAGCAACCAAATGGTGGGCGGGACGTAGCGGGGCGTGGCGGGGCTTAACTTGGCCTGGTTGAAGGGGGTTTTGTGCTTGGGCAGTCGGGGGAGGGAAGCGGGGCGGAGTGTGGAAAGCAGAGCGCAGCAAAATTTTCATAAAATTTTTCATAAGTTTTCGTTTCGGTTGCGCTTAAGAATGTTGTAAATATTTTTGCAGCTTGGCTCTCTGTGTGGTCATTTCACTGCACAACAAACCAGCACACACACGCACACACACACGCACACACACGCACACACACACACACACACGCACACACACACACACACACATACGCACATATACATAGCCATAGGCACACATATGCCATATATGCCAGTCTTGAAGCTCATTTCTGTTGCTGCAAATTTTCCAGCTGCATAAGCATAATTATTTTTAATGCGGTCCACAAGCTATTTTATTTTATTTTATTATTATATTACATTTAGTTTTTTCTCTTAACCCACAATAGACCCGAGTCCAGCCAGCCGCAGTTACCCAGCAATCGCTTGGGGTTGGCTCTTTAAAGAGAACCTGCTAAGAGTTTCACAAATTGCTCTGGGCCAGGCTCTAGTTTGTCTTTACACTTTTCCATTCGACTTCCATCCATATCCATGTCCATTCCCATTCGACTTCCATCCACATCCATATCCATGCCCATTCGTTTTCCATCCACATCCATCCGTTCCGTTCTTGTATTGCGCAGGCCAGATTCCGCTCATTGCAGTGGATTGGGGCGATCGAAATGAAGTTTCACTTTCACCCAAACAACTTTTGATGCACATTTCACGCTTGAAGTGTTTAGAAGAAGTTGAAAAACTTTTCGCAAATGAATGAAAGAACTAAACAAATGAGTTCGATGCCAATCGAATGTTCTGCAAAACATATTTTATGAAACTGTTTTCCACCAATTTTCCGCAATTGCGCGTGGAATTCAGTCACTTCTAAGGGATCGAACCCCCTATGTATAAAGGTTCAAGCGAGCTTCGAAATGTCGATTATAATGTCAAGATATAATATAGGATTTACTTGCAGGGGTTCGAACTTGTATACCGAACAAGTCTTCAGTACTTAGCAGTATTTGACTTCGATTCTCCTGAAAGTATGCTATACAAATTGTTGCTGATGATTCTGATAGATCTGATAAAACTGATATTTAAAGGGAATGTCTTACCTTCTGTTATTTCTATATGCACTTCAGCATATTGCGACTCGCGTCTTTCCTTGCCTTTCCTTGCTTATGCCCAGAAATGGAATAGAGAGATAAGAATAGATAAGAATAGATAAGATATATATCACATATATTATGATTTCTGAGAAAGAAACACAACTAAAAATCGTGTAAAACTACATTTTAATTAAACAAAGTATTATACACAAAATGTAATTGCTAACAAATTGGAATAGTACAAAAGTAAATTGTAAAGTTATATTTCTGAAGATCTTACGAAACGAAAGGGGAATATGTATATATGTATATGTATATATGTGTATATGTATATGTATATGTATGTGTAAGAGAGAGAGCTGGGCTCCTTTGGCTGAGTATAATTGAAATATCCTAAAATTATATATGTATATATACATATACACTATATAGTCGATATGAGGCCTTCAGGTTCTCAAGAACTCAAAGAAATTCAAGGTCCATATATAGTTTATGTATATAGAATGTGTGCAAAGCTAGGCTTCAGCGGCTGGGCTTAGTCGAAGTACATTAAATTACAATAACTATAATTACAATAATAATTAGTACATTAATAATTACAATAACAACAATAATAACTAATGTTAATGCATATCCAATAAAGCTAGAGTTCAGGCAAATGGGGCAATGCCTATGCAGAAGCTGGGCTTTCGGTTGGGTTTACTAGAGCTACGTTTTCTAAAGCTAACTCTCTTCTTCTTCTTCCTCTTCTTCTTCTTATTCTTCTTCTTCTTCTTCTTCTTTTTGTACTGGTTCATTTGATTCTACTGCTGTTTCTTGATCAAACGTTCGCGATATTCATCGAGTGAGATTTTCTTTTTGATGCAGCCGGCGGCATTCGTCTGCTTGGGCAGCTCCAGGGCGGGCTTCAGCTGATGGCCGGCGGCTGTTGGAAGGGTATTGAGTGAAGAATAGGTATGGAAAGGGGCTGGGATCAGGCTAGAGCTCAGTGTACTTACATGGCGGCGTCTTGGGCAGATAGCGTCTATAGCATTCCATTGGCTCCACCAGGTACTTGGACGCGGGGGCAGAGGCGGGGGCGGGGGCTGCTGCTGCTGCTGCTGCTGTGACTGTGGCATGTTGCAGCTCTTTTTGCCGCTGCACCGCGCCATACACCGGCTGATAGTCGCCCAGCTGGCAGCCCTTCAGCTTGGCCGGCTTGTGGCTTGGCCCAACAGCCAGCGGCAGCCGCGACTGCGACTGCGACAGCGACTGCGACTGCAGCTTGGCATCTGTGAGAGCCTTGTATTTCTGGTCGACAATGCGCTTGGTGGGCAGCTCGAAGTTGTATGCCTGCCACATGTACTCCCATTCGAGCAGCTCGGCGCGCTCGTAGTAGCTGTTGGCCAGCTGCTCCAGGGCGAAGACGCGCGGATTGTTATCGATGCGCAGTATCAGCGAGGGCTCCGTGCTGGGTCGCCATTTGCCAAAGCCCTGGATCTGGGCGACCCGATGGCCGCCAGCGAAACGGACGCGCACAAAGCACGCCTTGACGAGCCGCTGAAAGTCCGGCCGATGCGACAGCAGCTGGAGCGTGCGGCGCGTTAGGAATAGCTTGTGCAGATTGCTCGGATCCTCCACAAAGTTGCTGAAGCTGCGATTACCCAATGCGTTCGCCAGCTGCAGAGGCAGCGGCAGGGGCTGAACACTAGCTGGCAGAGGTAGCGGCGGGAGCGGAAGCGGGAGGGGGGTGGGCGGCGGCGGCGGGGGTGGCATCTGCTCTGCGGCACATTTGGCCAGCTGCTCCTCCTCCTCCTCCGCCTCTGCCTCCTCCTCCTCTGCCTCCTCCTGCTGCTGCTGCTGCTGCTCCTTCTGCTGCTGTCGCATCTCCTCCTGCCACTTGTGGCACATGCGTTTGCGCCATTTGTAATCCACGCTGCCAGACATGATCCACAATTCGAGGGGCCGGCCGACTTGCTCGACTTGCTCGCTGCGTAGATTCGCTGCAACTGTCGATCTCTCGCAGGTCTCTCGGTTCAGGTACACAACTTCGGCTCGAGCTAAACAAATCGAGCCAACGTGCTCCCTCTCCCTCCCGCCACCCTCTATCTCCCTCTCTTCCGTCTCTCTCGCTCTTTCTCTCTCCTGTTAGCCTGGCCAAACGCAAGTCTCGCGGCTTTTGTTTTTATTATTGTTATTCTTATTTTGTGTTGTGTTTTGTTTATTGTTATTATTTTTATTGGGCTGTGTTTGTTTTTGTTGGATATCAGGCTGGGCGCCAGGCTCTCGCCTGAATGTGCTTACATGTGGAAAATATTTGTAATAAATGCCCCTGGCTTTAATCCGAATCCGCCGATCTTCACTTTTACGGCTTGTTGCATTCGATTTTCAATTGGCCTAAGAACAACAAGTGCAAAGACAATCAAATAAATAAACAAAATAGCAAAAAAATAAAAGTTTAGCTAACTTCAGCACGCCGAAGTTGAAATGCGCTCTTCGAGTCATTTTCTTTAGGGTTTGAGGTATGAAGAGCTTGATAAAGATATCTTAAGTTCAGGAAAGAGAACATCTTTACATACTCCAGTCAGTCCAGTCGAGTCATTTTCTTTAAGGTTTGCGGTAAGAGGAGCTTGATGAAGATATCTCAAGTTCAAGATAGAGAACATCCGTACTCAATTCACGGCTGAGAGTTATATGATACGTCTGTCAGATGATCATAAAATTCGTGGAGCTAAGCTTAATGCCAAGCTCAATCAAGGCATCTTCTTAATAAACAAACGTAAGGTCGATAATTATCTTAAGCTTACCTTTCCACAATTACCAGAAGAGCCTTGCGCTTTGCACACGTTTCAATGCCATCTTTAGCATTTGAAGGAATAAAGAAGAAGCTGTGTGTGTGTGTGTGTGTGTGTGTGTGAGTGTGTGGGTGTGAGGATGTGTGTGTGTGAGTGTGTGTGACGATGTGTGTGTGTGTGTGTGTGTGTGAGTGTGTGAGAGGATGTGTGTGTGTGTGTGTGTGTGAGTGTGTGAGAGGATGTGTGTGTGTGAGTGTGTGGGTGTGAGGATGTGTGTGTGTATATGTGTTAGGATGTGTGTCAGGATGTCTGTGAGGATGTGTGTGTGTGTGAGTGTGTGTGATAGAGTGTGTTTAACGGCAGTTTGTAGCTGCTTTTAGGGTATCTCCTAGTCGGATACGCCTAACAAATGCGCGCTTATAACAAATACTTTCAATAAAGTCTACTTTACAGTCCTGGCAACTTTTGCAAATTAGAATATACCATTTAGATACCCTGTAATTAAGTATACTCAGCAGTTTATTTGTGCATTATCTGCCTTGTTTCGGTTGCTCGCTTACAGGATATTTGCGCTTAGACAACTTTCTATTTTCGAAATATCGATTAATTTCGATATTTCGATAAACGTCAGAAACGCAACGCTGCGTAAGCAGCACGCAGTTTCGCAGCAGCCAGCTTTTGCCTCGGTTCGAAGCTTCGTTTTGATGTGCTTACCCCGTTGAAATGAATTAGCTTATTTTCTTATGTATTCAAATTGAATTGAATTCTTTTCATTGTTAAACAAAAAACTTCAGATTCCACGTTCGGTTCGATTGGGTTCGGATTGCAGCCTTGTGTCTTGCCATGAAATGTTGTAAACAAACTTTTGCTTACTTTTTGCAGCTATTTGAACCTTTCACTTTCGGCTTAGTCAATTCCCTTAACTATCTATATACATATATACTTTTTTTTATATTTTTATTTATCTTTCTATTTATTTATCCCATTTTCCGTGTCGGCTTGCAGTCGCCGTTTTCTGTATTTGTTTTTAATTATGTTTTGTTTTGGGATTATTTAACAAAGGGTTGTATGCCCAACAAGTGCACGTGCGTGTGTGTGTGTGCGTAGTGTGTGTGTGTGTGTGTGTCCATAAAACTGTCTCGACTTTCACACTCGTGTGTGTGTGTGTGTGTGTGTGTGTGTGTGTGTGTGTGAGTGCAACATGAAAGAGCAATGTCAGCAATAGGACAAATGTCAGCGACAATGCCTCAACGCACATTATTTCTGGGCCTTCAGGGCGGTTAAAGGGGAAAGGGTTGAGGAGGGGGAGGGGGGGCATAGAGGCGTGGAGGAAGGGCGTTATGAAAAGAGGAAGAGCAACAATTTGGAGCAGGACGAGCCGACGGAATGCATTGGAATCATGAGCTTCATGCTCAGAGTTTTGTGTCAATGCATAGACTGTGAAACTAGACAAGTCACAAGAGCACGACTCTAAAATACCCTGTAAATTGTATTGTAACATCTTATTGCATCGTGTGCAAAATATATCTTCAAAGTAAAATTACGCAGCAAAGAGTTAAACAGGAAAGTTAAAGTGCACGACTAAAAGATACCCTGTAAAAACATGTGTGGTCTATTACATGAATCTTGCCCATCTTTGGAATGATTTCATAGCGTTTAAAGCATTTTACGTTCGAAGGTAATCAACTTTGAGATACCCTGTAATATAAATTTTGTGCATTTACATCCAATATGTTAGTAGGTCAGTGAGAATCTGAAGTTACCGACTATGCGATACCCTGTAACATATCACACAACTGAATTTGTTAATCAATTGAGCAAATGTGCGCGGCTTGCAAATGATTGACATGTAAATACCCTGTAGAAAATGTCTTGTGAACAAACAGTAGAATTTCCCTTTTCATCTCGTATAAAATCGTTGGCATAACGATACTACGAAAAGTTTCTTCTTTTTATAATATACTAGTAATATACCCTGTAAGTTTCCTTTTTTCTTGAGATACCCTGTAATGTACTCACCTTTTCTTTCTTATCTATGATGGTCTCTATAATACCATATATATATACCAAGTACAACTTGTGATCTTCATTATACACCTTAGATACCCTGCAATTGCCTTTGTACATTATGTATACATTGTAATATGCTTAATACGGCATTTGTTATGGCTAGGAATTTGCAGTTCCTAGACACAAGATGGGTTTGCAGATGTTTACGCCCCTTTTATATACCCTTTTTTTCATATATGCCTTGCGTACAGGGTATATAGAGCATAGCAAGTGAGCGAGTGACTAACTAACTGACAGCCGGCAAAGGGGCCTGTCGCAAAAGTGCATAGGCGCAGACCGAATGACGACTTGGCTTGACGGTCGAGAAAAGTGCGATACACACACACACACACACACACACACACACACAGCTCATGCATGTAGTTTTTGGGGCTTGCTCAGGATAGAAAAAGGGGCGTAATTGGGAGGGGGAACGAAGGGATTGTGTTTTAGTCAGCTGCAATGGCGAAGCTTGCCGCAAAACACAGTAAAACGCGCGCATATTTATAACGAAATGCTCAATTTAAATTCCCATCAATCTTGGTCGAATGCCACACACACACACACACACACACACACAGAGGGTGGAGCTTGAAGGTTTTGCCATTGTCTATGCGGGAAATGCCTCGCATTGCCGTCTGCACATTCACAACAAAACGTGCACAATTCAAGGGCGTGGCAGAGGCTTGCTGCTGCTTCTTCTTCGTGTTAGCTGCGTTTTTTCCTTTTTTGAAAAAATGACGCACCAGCAGCCGGAAGCCGGAAACCGAAACCGAAACGAGCCTGCAGCTTATTGAGCGTTAAATTAAAAAATGCTTATGCAAAAGTAGAAAATCAAATAACGACGATAATTCCATTGTCAAAACCGTGGAAAAGGGAGTGGAAAATGAGCGGAAGACGAATTAAAACTAAAGTCTTTCTAGCTTGGCGCTCGAAAATTGCCTTTAGGCAGAGGTTTCGAAAAGTGCTCAAAGTGGAAAATGGGTGAAAACGGAGGAAAAGTGAAATTTATACGAAAAAACTGTTATGAAAATGGCAGAAAATGATCGAGTAGCTGTTAAAATGAGTTTGTCAGATATCTAAGAACAAATACTTTGGAATTTGTAGGGACTGCTGTGCTAGAAGATACCCTGTAAAAGCAACTACTTGCATAATCTTTAATGTGGCTTTGAAGCACTTTGCTCCGAGCTGAATTGAATGAGCCGGCTCAATGATTGACGTGGCGAATGACCTTTATGCGTTTGCCTGTTAAATAAATACGGCAGAGTTAAAACAAAGGCTTCAAATCGCAAAAGCGACGCAACGCTTGGTCAACCCCTCGACATCTGCTCTCTAAAATAAATACCCTCTGCATATGGCATACACATACATCTAATGCCTGTTGACCAGGCCCGAGCTGTGGCCATTGCTGGCTTAGTAATTGAAATTGAAATTGAAAATGAAATTGTTGCAAGTGCAAAAAGTGAGTTGCGAAAAGAATAATATAAACGAGAAGCTGCCGGCAAATACTCTTCAAACTGCGGCGCTTCAGTAACCAGCTGCGAGTAGCGCAGCGAGCGGGGTGAGTACCAAGTACCGAGTACCGAGTACCCAGCACTGAGTACCGAGTACCCAGCACCGAGTACCTGGTACTCCAGGTACTGTTGCACTACCACTCGCTGGGCTTGGCATTCAACACACACACACACACACGCACACACACACACGTCGCATTTTTCATTACGGGCTACGCACACAAGTGCCGCACTTGACGACTTCCAACGCAATTGCTGGCGGGGCGGAGCGGGGCGGGGCGGTGTGTTGTGGGCGATGGGCGGGGTCCGTCACTTTGATCTGTGATGCAGCAGCAAACGGACACGGTGCCAAGGTTGATGGGAAATAGCGCAGAATACGAGCTCTTATTGCTGATAATACACTCGAAAAAAACAAGAAAAAAATACTTTTGAATTATTGTTTGTGCTCTATTTAGTTTTTTGCTTAATTCTATCAAGTAATTTTTTTTTATTTTTGTATATTTTGTGATACAATTATAATAAAGACAAAAACAAAGTCTAATAGGAGAAGTTTATCAGAAGTATGTGATGGGAGCTCCCGACTGGCGGATACCCTGTACCCTCTTCTTCCAACACCAAATGCAGATACAAGTATATACTATTCTAGAAGCTACATGTCAAGTTTGCCGACTCTAGCTCTCAAACAGGATTTCGATATCGATTTGTATCGATTACTTGGACGGGGCAAGTTATCGCTTATCGGAAACATACTCGATCTGCATAGGCACTAGGAGGACCTACAGCTAAAACTTTCAAGTCTCTAGCTCTTATAGGTTCTGAGATCCTTGCGTTCATACATACGGACAGTCGGACATGGCTAGATCGATTCGGCTATTGATGCTGATCAAGAATATATACACTTTTTGGGGTCGGAGATGCTTCCTTCTGCCTGTTACATACATTTGCACAAATACATTATACCCCTTTTTACCCATTTTCAATGGGTTCAGGGTATAAAAATGCTTTGTTCCTTATGGGCATTTAATATGTCAAATCCTAGACATTAAAAGTGCAGAAGATTCATTAAGAAGAAGATTCGATGTTGCCTGCCCTGCAAGACTGCTTGGCGATATTCAGAAATGCAGAGAATTTGACTATCTTAAAGTTAATTTGTGTGTGTGTGTAGAAGCTCTTTGTCTGCAGCTTGCGAATCGCTGCAATCAGCAAGCCAAAAGAGCTTTTGCTCACCAATACACGCACACTCCTCGCCTGCAGCTGTATGCGTGAGCTTTTCGGCCCGTTGCACTGTTGTTTCGACCCACTGTGCCACAGATGGACATTGCCTGCCTGTGTCTATGTGCAACTGAAACGTTTGCTTTTTGCATTCTCCTTGTTCTCTTGGCTTTATTCTATTTTTTACTTTGGTTTTGGTTGTCGGTTTTGCCGGCATTTCGTTGTGCGTGTTTATTTTGCACTTTGGCGTCGCAAAGTCGCGACGCTCTCGAATCGAATTGTCGAATAATGTTTATTGATATCAGCTGGGTAAGCATTTAAGGCAATGATAACATTGACGATGAGCATGGCGATGACACCGATGATTGCGATGATGATAACGATAACAATGATAACAATGATAACGATGATGATGATGATAATAGATTTGACTTAAGCGATGTTTAATTGGCTCCATTTGCCATCAAATGATTCGAGGCGATAAAGACATGCAAGCTTTTATCTGTAATTGACCTTTAAAACGAGTTAGAAAAGAGGAAAGCGCGGAAGGGGAAGGAAAGTGCGACCATGGAGCTCTGTCTGAAGAGTAGGAGCAAAGCAAAGAACAATGTTAACCAGGAAGAGTAATTATATCATTATCGATATGGCAATAACGATATTGTTATCGATATTTCTTAATTTTGCAATAATTTAAGTTGCAATCTTGCATTAAACATTTCATTCGATATACAATTCATTGTCGATGTCGACTGATAATGTTATCGGTCGCAATGCTACGAATGCAAATATAGAGAAAGAAAACGATAACATTATTGATAAACATGTTGATATGAATATAGACATTGATAGCATTGATAAGTACTCATGATTTTCTCCATCTAGATGTCGAATGCTTGATTCATAGAGTTATCGATTCAGTTATCGATATAGCTATCAGCTCAGCTATCGATAGTTATAAGAGCTAAAAGTTAAGAGTTTTATATCAGCATGGCATTCAATGATTATTGATCAACATAGCCATCGATATGGATATCGATAGACATATCGATTGACATAGATATCGAAATGAACTTTTAATGTTGACCTCGAGTAAATGTTTATGTATATAACTACATCCAAAGTAGACGCTACAGTGAGAGAAAAACCTCAGACTATTACGTAAAGCTTAGCTGATTCCATCTTAGTTTATTTTGGTTGTCTATGCTCTGCTGTTGCTTGGCTGGCAACAAAGAACAAGAATCGAGTAAAACTAAAATAAAAATTGAAAGGCAAACAATAAAGCGACATGTAATAAACTGGCTACAGGCGGTTACCCGGGCCACCCGAGCCAGGCGGGAGGCCTTGGATTGGTATTGCCTGCGCGCGCGATGATAACTCGGCGGCGTCTTGCGTCTTGGCAGCCTCCTCAAGTGGTTCACAGTGGAGCGCCATGGCATCGTTTTATGCATAAGCAAACATGTCAAGCGCAGCCACGCCCCCCCTCAACCAGCCTCAACCCCCACCAAACCATGGGATGAGCATAATGTTTATCCAGCTGGCAAAGCTGGCGAAAGATGTTTCGCGTGATTTGTGCAGACTTTAAGCGCGGGCAGCGGCACGGCCTGCGGCTAGATGGGATGGGGGAATGTGGAGTTGGGGTAGGGGGAGGGGCCACGTCGAGTTCATTTCGGGTTAATGCCGCACAGGATGAGCCGCAGGATGCGCGTGTCCTTACAGATTTCATGTGAGTTATGACCTGCTCTGCTCTGCCTGCCAGCTGTATGTTTGACTTTCACCAAGACACGCTACGTTTTGCTACCCTTTCAGTGTGCACCTTGCCACGCCCCCTGTCCCAGTCTGAGCCAACCAAATTGACACAAAATTCAATTTGCACATTTTACTGCATTCTATCAAAGCGCCGTTTGTACGCTTGAAAGCCAAGCGGGCTGCGGGTGGATGGCTTCGCGCAGCTTTAAGCTGACAGACAACATGACGTATGCGCAATATATGCACATGCTCGCATTCTAGAGCGAGACTTGGGGCGACATATAACAATGTATAAAAAGAAAATTATTTCTTATGGAGAAATACGTTGGTTTTCATTGACACAATTCCGTTTGATTTCGGCAATTGCCTGATGCGCTTAGCTATATCAAATCTATATACTTTATATAATGAGTATTAATGAGTACTCAGACTGCGGCTTAATGCATATGGAGAATTCGTACAAATAATGATGAGTATCACGAGTATTTAGCATGATTATTATTCAATAACCATAGTGCATAATTGTAAGCAATAAGTAACTGGAATGAGTACTCAAAATATAGACAAATTGAATGAGTAAGTATGAGTATTAATAATATTGGGTAGCTCGAATGAGTACTTTAGTACTCTCTACCTATAATACATATTACGGAGTATTCAAATTGAGTATTAAGATATTTCTGTAATGCTACTCAAAAGAAATCTAAGATAATCATTGTCTGAAATGAGTATTAATGAGTATTAATGAGTATCTTGAATACGTATTACAAATGATGATGCGTATTTATGAGTATCTATTATTATACACATACGTTCAGTGCGTATTAATGAGTATCTACAGCGCGTACTTAATCATTTGCAACTCTTACTATTTCGATTACAAGTATTAAATACGTGTATAAATAGGTATTTGAAGGCATTCAGCAAGCTGCGGCTTTTCTCCTGTTGCAAATTGTTATCAAAGGGAAAGTAGCATGGACGGAAAAAAGCAAAATTACAATTGAGCCAGACGCAATCTCATCATGCCACGTTATGCCTCTGCCGATTGTTCCGCACTTTGATTATGCAGCCGAAAGTGCCATGTTTTTTATGCCCCTGTCAAAGTCTGTTTTATCGCTCTGTGCACAGTTCATACGGGGCTCAACTTATGCACATGTGCTGTCAAGTGCTGCACATATGTATGTACATGTGTCTGACTATTGTCATTTAATGGTTTTTCATGACTGTCTTAAAAAGCAAAAGAAAAAACGAGAATAAAAACAATGTGAAGCCACTCGAAAAGAGCTTACATTGTTGCCGTGCGCCTGCAACACTTTGACGCCGAATGGCGAAAGTGAGGAAATTAAAATCTGAGAACTGTTTCAGCCTGTTAGTAGAAACCTTGAGTTCGGCTGAGGTATTGTCTGAGTAAGCCAATCGATAACTTTCACTTGTGCGAAATCGATCAATTCACTCGATAACTAAAAGCTTCTCCTTGGTTATCATATCTACACTACATACCAAGTTAATAGAGTGCTATTTCTGTGCTAATTGGAATCGATAAAGTCGATAAAAATGATCGATAATATTCTATCGATTATATCGTATACGTTTTTCGTTTGATGGGGCAGCTGAAGACTAGGTTTCTATTCGCTTTCGGACATTATCGATAGCTATCGATAAGAATTTAGCGATTACTGCCGATAACTTATGTGTTTATCTAGGACTTGACCCTGGATAAATCGATTTAAATATCGAATTTCGACAGCTAACGATAAACATATAGCAGCTATGCTTCTTCTTCTTCATCCCAATCGATAGTCGTGCATATATCAGATCGATAACTATCGAAAAGCAATCGAAAACTAGCTTTCTTCTTCTTCATCCCAATTCCAATCGATAATCGTGCATACATCAGATCGATAACTATCGAAAAGCAATCGAAAACTAGCTTTCTTCTTCTGCATCCCAATTCCAATCGATAATCGTTCATACATCAGTTCGATAACTATCGAAAAGCAATCGAAAACAAGCTTTCAGTCAGCTTCAGTCAAGATAAAGCCCTGTTGCCTCCCTTTGTTCCGATTCCTCATGAATCGATAATTATCGATTAAGCAAACATCTGATCCATTACCTCGGGGCTTTCAGCTTTGGCTTTTGGCTTTCAAGAATTCCCTTTAATGTCTGTTTCCACAGATTTTTATCGCATTCCGTGCAACAGAAGTTAAGTAAAGAGAAATATCAGTTGTAAAGGGAATGCCGCAGCATACACATTACGCATACGCCGCGTGGCGGGAGCCTGAGGCCAATTGCGGCCAAAGCGTGCAATAAACGGCATTTATTTTTAATTTACCAAATGCACAGGTATTTCCCGCACACACACACACACACACACACACACACACGCACACCAGATAAAAGTTGTCAGAAGTCAGTTTTGTTTATTTTAAAATTCAGCGCGAATCATTTTGTTGGAAAATGTTGCGCATAATTCTTGTTTAAGTATCTTGTAAATTGCTTAATAACGCCAAAGGGACTCTCTCGCACACACACACACACACACACACCCGCAACCCCTTTTAAACCCCCCCGCCCCCCTCCCCTCTGCCACGCAATTACCCCTTTCTGTGCAGCTTGTGTCTGGCAGGTTGGCAACTTTGTATTCAAGTGCGAAAGGCACTTGAAAAATTTAAGACAAAAACTTTGTGAGTTACCAAAAAGCGAGCAACTGCCCAAATTAATGTCTGCGAGTGTGCGAGTGTGTGTGTGTGTGTGTGTGTGTGTGTGTGTGTGCAGGGTGTGTGTGTGTGTGGGTCGGTTAAGTTGGCACTTGTTTAATTTAATAACAAAATAAATGTACGCGACAACGTAAATTTATGAGCTCGAAATGCTCACACACACATTAACACGTACGCCAGACAGCAAACTACCCCACTTTGTGCCTCAGCCCCCCGCATACCCAGCACACCCCCTCGCTACACCCTGCCACTTATCACACACACACACACACACACACACACGCACACTACAACCAAGCGCCGCCAAAGATTGTGTGCATATTTGAGGCATAATTCTTTCGTTTTGCCAAGGAATTCATTCGAGCAGAAAAACCAAGGCCTTCTTTTGCGAGAGGGCGTGGTTGGCTCCTTCTAGTTTTTCAGGCTTCAGCTATTGCCATTGAGTCTTGATACAATTTTGAATTCCAAGCAGTTAATTGCTCGCCGCTTTCTTAGCCAAATGTCCGTCAAAGTTGAGTTGGGCTTGTCCATAAGATTTTGCGCAGGATAATAGAAGGATTTGAGACAGATCTCATCAAGTTAGTCACAGTTTATTTAATGCTGCTTTTGGCGACTTTCAAAACCAACAGAAAAACGATTTAGTTTGTTAGTTGCCGATATATATCGGTTGCCCATCGGCAACAGTCTTCAAAACGATGCATAACCGAAATGTATCGAAATGTATCGAAATGTATCGAAATGTATCGAATATATCGGCTGTCCGCCAGCCTGTCCGTCTATCTGTGCTCTGTCCTTCTCTAGAGCACTTTCACTTGTTTATTTCACAATCGATTAATCGCCTAAAACTATCGATTGTTATCGTTGAAGCGTAACAACCAGCAAAGCAGAGAGAGCTTTACAGGAAAGTTCTTAAGGAAACAAGCTCTGACTCGCTTCAAGCTTCTGCGCCTTTTCCCGCTTGCCTAAATCGCAAGCTAGACTAAAACTTCCAAATATTTTCGATTATGCTAAGATACCCTTTGAGACAGTTAAATCCGATTAAGATAGATAGAGCTGATCGAATGGTAATCTTACATAGTTGTTCGATATGTTATCGATGCTGTCATATGAGAAATGCGTGCTTTCCTAGTCGCACGGCATGCACTTTGCATGCATATTTACAGGGTATTCTTCGTTATTGGCAAACACAGTCGTCGGAATACGAAACTGAAACTGAATTCGAACTCAAAGCCAAGAGCCAGTCGAAGCGTCTGCTCTTGTCATTATCATTAAAGACGTCACGCACTTCTTGGGGCGGCGGCAGCAGGTGTCAGCTGCGAGCCAGGAGAGAGAGGGAGGTAGTAGAGAGAGAGGGGGGGGGGCTGGTTTTGTAGAGGGTGTCACGTTGGGTGGCTGCATCATTTTGCTTGGCTTGCCGCACCAAATTATGCAAAGTGTTTGACAAATTAGCAAAGGAAACTTGTTAAAAGCGGAAAAGCGCATGCATAGCAACGAGTTTCGAGTCGCGCGTTTGCCGAGTCGCAAGTCTCGCATAAAGTGCAAATTTTCTGAAAATTGCGAAAACTGTGCAAATTGTGGGAATCGTGAAAATTGTGAAAATTGTTTTCGTAATTAGCATTTTGAGTAGGCCGTGAGAAGTCCGCAGAATAAAAACAAAAGGTTCTATCCCGACTAGGGGATACCCTAAACCCTCTGCTTCCAACACCAAATGCAGATATATATACAATTCTAGAAGCTACACGTGTGTGCGTGTGTGTGTGTGTGTGTGTGTGTGTGTGTGAGTGTGTGTGTGTGTACGTGTGTGTGTGTGTGTGTGTGTGTGTGTGTGTTTGTTTCCCTGTCAAATGGTCAAAAAGCTTAGCATGAGCCCATGAAACGTTTAAAGTCAGAATCCAGAATTCACCTCAATAGCACGCACACACACACACACACACACACACACACACACACACACACACACACACACACACACACACACACACACACACACACACACACACACACACACACACACACTCACACACACACACACATGTTCAGAGTTCAGCTTTGGCTCAGGTCCCCAAGCGCTTATTTGAAAAACGTTTTATTTTTATTGCAAGTCTCCCAAGCGACGAGTGCTCAGTGTCAGTGAATGTCATTTCAGCTTTGCGACTCAGCTACGCCCCACCCCCTTCGACCACGCCCCCCCACGACCGACTGAGACAGAGATTCTAGCCCGTGAACCTGAAGCCGCATGTGAGCCCCGTAAACCCTTACCAGAAACGAGCCCGTTGCCAGGCAAACGTAAAACGGACGCCCCGCCAAACAACGTGTTAAACAAGTTAACAAAAAAGACATTTTGTTGTTATACGACATTTTAATACCATTAGCCATTCGATGAATGAAGATAACTATAGAAAACTAAAGGGAAAAGCGGACGGAACTCGACTTTAACCCGAAGAATAACTAAAGAAAACTGTGAAGAAAGAAGTTGGCTTCTTTTACGTAGCTTATCTATATAATTGGAAGTCAGGAAACTTCGCACAACTTCACAATAGTCTCTTCAACTAATTTACATTTTCTTTTTATAGCCAGTAAAACGTGTACGAATAGAATGCAAAGCGGAATGGAAAAACATTAGACATGCAACGCTGGAACACAAGGAATGCGAAGAGGGAAAAGGGAAGTTAAGAAACTGGAAAGATAGATAAAGGTAAGTACAATTTATATCGTTATATATGGATATATAGATGTATGTGGATATATATATCCAATTAAAGAGTCTTTCTCTTTCGTTTACAATGAATCCTTGATACAATACATATACAAGTGTTTCCTTGCTTCAGGAACTGCTTGGCACAGGGTATATTAGATCAAAAGCAAGGTATCCAAACATATGATGCCTCCGCTCAGCTCAACTCTTCCTCCCTCTCTCCCTCTCCCTCTCCCTCTCTCTCTCTCTCTCTCTCTCTCTCTCTCTCTCTCTCTCTTTCCCTTTCTCTATCCGCAGTCGGTCGGGCTTGTAAGTCAGAGAGTAGACGCAGGCAGTATGTTTCTTTGGGCCGTGACAAATCAAATACGGCTCAAAGGGAAGAGGAACATATTCTGAGCAGCTGCAGGGGCGTGCGGCGGCTTAAAGGTTGGTGCGGCAACACGAATTGAATGCCTGTCGCCAAAAAGAAAATATTCAAAATGAAAATGAAAATGTTGAAGGTTAATGCGATGCGATTCGCCAAGTTTGGAGTCTGGGTCGGAGTCAGAGCTGGAGTCAAAGTTCATGACACGACACGACAAGTGACACACGAGATAAACTATTCATGTCTATCTCATCCTCTCCCTCTCTCTCTCCCTCTCTCTCTCTCTCTCTCGCTCTCTCTCTCTGTGTCTCTTTTTCTGCCTGCTGTCAAACTGGATTAGGGGCCAAGTGCTCGATGTGTTTAAAGCCCGCTTTCCTCCGAATGGGAATCTTTTCTCCTTGGATTTATTTGAACTTGAACTTGGGGCCAATTGCAGTTCAATTCGCTCCTCCCCTCCCCCTCCCCCTTAAAGCACTCAGCCGCCTGTTAAATCCACTTAATTCCATTTACTTAAGCTAATTTCACGCCATATTCAATTTACCACATCATGACCATTCATTATTTATTCACAACATGTAAAATCAATGGCCAACGGCCGCCCAACACGACGACACAGCATAAAAAACAAGGGGAAAGGAATAAAATAAGGAGAGAGAAAGCACACCGACAAAAAAAACAAAAATGAATTGTTGTATGTCCGTGTATGCTGCCATAGTGGGATGTAAATGCCGCAGACTGAGACTGACTGACTGACAGTTACCGTGTACCATAGAGAAGATACCCTACCTGCGAATATATAATGCAAGAAACAGATGGAAATATTATGGAATATTGAGAAATGTGTTAATATTTAGATAAAGTATTCATTATTTATTATCAATTATTCATTATGCAATGCTCACTATTCATTAGTCATCATTCATTATTCATTAACCATCGTTCATCATTAATCATTCATTATTCGCTATGTATTATTCAATTTTCATTATTCATTAGTCATTAGTCATTTGCCATTAGTCATTTTTCATTATTCATTATTCGTTGTTCATTATTCATTATTCAATTTTCATTATTAATTAGTCATTGGTCATTGGTCATTAGTCATTAGCCATTATTCATTAGTCATTATTCATCATTCATTATTCATTATTCAATTTTCATGATTCATTATTCAATCATTTAATCATTCATTTCATTATCATTATTCATTATAAGATATACGCATATTATATTATAAAATTGAAATAGCTTTGATAGATGCAGAAATCTTGAGATAGATTCCAATCGATCTAGATCTTCAGATTGGCTTACGCTCAATTCTATAATCGATGGTATCTAAATGCATGTGTGTCCGAGATCCAAATAGTTTATCTGCATAAGAGAGAACATCTTAGCGAAATCGAAGCTTAAGTCTGTTAACAGACTTATTTATTTTGTGTCGTGAGTACAGGGTATAAATGGGAAGCCGACGAGAAGAAATGCAGCTCTATGCGTGGAATGGACGAGCAATGCCTGAATTGTTTGCCAGTTCGACCCTCGCGCATCAAAAGGCGATGACGTACGCTTAATTTGGAGCGCTGGAATAATTTATGTACAGCATGTTTTGGGTGTGAGTGAGCGTGTGTGAGCGTGTGTGTGTGTGTGTGTGTGTGTGTGTGTGTGTGTGTGTGCGGGGTGTGCGAGCGTGTGTGGAATAAAGCAGCAGACGGTCAAGAGGGCAGGCGGATAGAGGAGAGGAAATTGACAAAAAAAAGTGGAAATGCGAACAGGCATTTCTACACACACACACTCACGCACACACACACACACACAAATGGGAAAATCCACGCATTGAGCAAGAGCAAGCCAGGGGCGTAGATGAAGAGGGTGAACAGAAACGTGATGGAGGGGGATCGCAGCCGCCCATTGAGCACGTGGAACGTGCTGAAAAACCGCGTTGCGGCAAATAAGTGCGAAAAAGGCAAAATTTTCGGCGCACTCCATGAATGTTGCGCGAAAAGGGGGGACTCGGGGGCCAACTCCTCGAACCGACGAGACGCACCTGTTAACGGTCTATGGGCAGGGTATGTTAATATTCGGTATATCTCCGTAATTTGTCCTGCACTGAAATGCCACAGGGCGTGGCTCATTGCAAAACATCTGATTTGCGGTCATTTTAACTTCTGCGGCGCTTCAACTTTTCACGGTTGCAAGTGAAAAACTCGTGGAAAGCAAATGAAACACAATTATTATTCATTGCTGACTCATAGAAATTTGACGCATGTGTATAGAAAGCTCCACGTCGAGTCGCCAGCGACTAGGAAGCTGTAGAGGGTTTAAAGTTCATACAAAGCTGCTCGACTTAAATATACCCTGTAGCCAGCAACAAGTTGCCATGCACAGGACATTCGTACGCATTCTTCTATAACACTCAGGCTTCTTTTTCGATTGATATGCGATTTTTGATCTCATATATTGCATACCACAGAGTTGTGAGTTCATATGCCACAAATTAGCGTGTTCTTATGAAGGAAGTGGGTGAAGGTCAACAAAGAGAGAAGCTCGCTTGGCTTATATTGGTTAGATAAGAGTTTTAATAATACAGACATAGATAATATAGACAGCAAGCTCAAAGCTAGGAATCGATATTTATCGATCAAGAAAGAGAGAGATAGAAGGAAACAGAGAGATCCACATAGGCAGACATATTGTAAGCTCTTATGTATATCGTATAAATGTAAAAGTATCAAAGCTAAGAATCGATATTTATCTATCAAGATAGAGAGAGAAAGAAAGAAACAGAGAGAGATCCATATACATATGTATGCAGACATATTGCCTCAATTAGGAAGAAGAAGGATTTACCGAAGAAACTTTAAGTTTGCAGCTTTTGATGGGGTCCATAGCTTACATACGTATCTGTCGAACTAACATCATATGGGATAGTCTATTCAAATTGATTGTGTGTGTCAGTTTGTGTGTTTGTGTGTGTGTGTGTGTGTGTGTGTGTCAGTGTGTGTATTTGTGTGTGTGTCAGTGTGTGTGTGTGTCAGTGTGTGTGTGTGTCAGTGTGTGTGTGCGCGAGCTTATCTAAACAAGCCACGCGCCATTTTAGATAGGCAGTTGGGTGCCTAAGAGAGGCCGGCCAAGCAGTAGCCGGAAGTGAACAAATAGGAACGAAACGGAATGGAACGGGCGAAAAGCGAAACGGAACGGAATTGCGGCCTAAAGCTGTGGACATATGACGTGAACGTTAGCTCTGACGTTGGCTTTGGCTTTGGCGTTACATTTGCGGCCATAACGGCGCACGCCTACACCAACAGCTGTATCTATGTGACACGACACATCACACACACACACACATTCACACATTCACACATGCACACATGCACACATGCAGAGCATATAACGGTAATGGTAATGACAATGGCAATGGTAACGGTAACAGCGCCAAATGTTTGCATGGCCGTCGCTGTGGGAGCTGTGCCAATATTTGGTTAACGTGTTTGACAAAGAAATGAAAACTGAAAGCGCCAGCTTGGAAAATCAAATGAAAAAAGCTGAAAAAGCTGACCAAGCAGGAAATTGTCCAGCACCTGTCAAGCTAGGCGTAACGGGGTTTGGGGTGTCAGGCGACAGGTAGCCAGGCGACAGGTAAGCAGGCGACAGGTAGGCAGGCGACAGGTAGGCAGGCGACAGGTAAGCAGCTAGGCAGGTAAATATCTAAAGTAAATAAACATAAAAACACATGTATTAGCAGCGACAAAAAATTACTTAGATTTAGATGTGTGTCGAGGGTAAATAGTTAGTTAAGGGCTTATTAATAGCACATAAAAGGTGCTCCAGTCGGGTGTACCAGACTGGGGGATACCCACAACCAAATATGTATATACCCTATACTCTCTTTTAAAAGATTTTCAATAGGTTCTGGGCATAAAACTCATGTGAACCTCATCGAGCACACAAAATATAATATTTATTTGATTTAGTTTTCAGTTTTTATACCCTGAACCCTACAGACGACTTACATTTAGTAAGCACGTCTCTACAGTAACAAGCAGCATCAAATCCAAGATAAGACGAATGAGCTGGCTCCTCAACTTCAACAACAAACTCTCGCTCCGAAACAAGGTACTCATCTACAAGGTAATCCTTGCCCCAGTGTGGCGTTATGGTCTTCAAGTCTATGGTATAGCTGCAAAAACACACCTGAACAAAATTCGCATCATTCAGGCCAAAACTTTGCGCAAAATTACTGGAGCCGAATGGTTTATTCGCACACGCGACATCGCAAGGGACCTCAGGGTACCAATGGTGGGCGACGTTGTCAACAGACAAGCGGCGAGCTACTCAACAAAGCTCCACAACCATCCTAACGTCCTGGCAAGGAACCTGCTAAGGAGGCGGAGAAGAAGGCGTCTGAAAAAAACCTATCCAACAGACCTAGTCGATCGTTATATATAGGTCTAAACTGTAAATATATGTATATATGTATATCTAATTTGTTAAACTAATAGTAGTTTCACAATTTTCGTTAAACTTAATAATTACGTCCCTCTGGTAAAAGTTGCTAAAAAAGAGTAACAGGATACCAGAATTGGAAATAAAAACAAACACAAAAAAAAAAAAAAAAAAAAAAAAAAAACCCTGAACCCATTACAAATGGGTAAAAAGGGTATGATGTATTTGTGCATATGTATGTAACAGTCAGAAGAAAGCATCTTCGACCCCATAAAGTATATATATTCTTGATCAGCATCTACAGACGAGTCGATCTAGCCATGTCCGTCCGTCCGTATGTATGACCGCAAGGATCTCAGAACCTATAAGAGCAAGAGTCGTGAAAGCTTTAGCTGTAGGTCCTCCTAGTGCCAGCGCAGGTCGAATTTGTTTCCGATAATCGATAACTTGCCCCTTTTCCAAGTAATCGATAATCGATCTTTGGAAGAAGAGTGCTCGAACCTGTTTCTATGAACATTAAATTGGATGTTGCTTTTGAAAATGTTCAATTTCTATTCATATTATGTAAATATATGCATGTGCGCACCTTCACTTCCGCCAAATACTATTACGATCGGACATTAAGCACCGAAGTTAGTAAAGAATGCATTTACCGTAGTCAAGGACTAAGGGAAGAGGAAGAAGAAGAATAAGAAGAAGACGAAGAAGAAGAAAAAGAACAAGAAGGAGCACAGCAGCTGCAGAAAGTTTGCGTCTCTTTGCTTGGAGAGAAGCTAGATGTTCTCTAACGCCAGTTTGTTGCTGATCCCAGGGTATCTTCTCGTTGGGCACTCCCGATAATAATTTTGATAGAAGAAGAAGAAGAGAAAGAAGAAGAAAAAGAAGAAGCACAACACACCTGCAGAAAGTGTGCGTCCCTTTGCTTTAGAGAGAAGCTAAAATTTCTCTAACGCCAGCTTGTCGCTGATCCCAGGGTATCATCTCGTCAGGCACACCCGATAATAATTTTGATAGTTGTTTTAATATTGTTTTTCGCAGTTTTACAAGTCAAATTTTGTTTGCAACTCACTTTTATGTGCCCGCCGATGTATGGTCAATGAATCGCATGCTAAAATGCTTTGAATTCCAATTGGATTTTTTCTTCATGGAAAATCATAATTGAATCGAAAAAGTGTATGATAAATAGTTAAAAGGCGGGCACAAATAGCAAAGAAATTAATAATACAGAATTTAATATGCATAAACATAAAATTTGATAAATAATGTTCCATAATCAATTTCGGGCGATTGCAAAGGCAACACACACACACACACACACGCACACATTCTCGAGAGAATCGAATGAACGATTATCGAATATGCTAACGATTTTACAAACATGTTTCGATTTAATGTGGGGAATGCTGCGGATACAACGAGATACTTTCATATACATCTATCTATATATATGCATATCATACTAGCGGATATAGCCCGGCGTTGCCCGTGGCACGTATAAAAACAATGTTCTCGCAAAGCTTTGCACATGATTTCGAAACTAAGCGGACGAACTGAACAAACAACTTTCAGACAAACGATTTCCGCCAATTTTCCACTGTTGCGAGTGAAATTTCTCAAAGCGCTGAAACAAACAGAACAAGTTTGATGCAAATCCAAGTCAACTTAAAGTTCACCAACAAAAGTCTTTAAAATGCACTTTCAACCGAAGGAGTTTAGATTCTGCGAAAAATGTGAAACCCGTCTCAAATGATTGTTCTTATAGATCCTTGGAAATGAATTTGAGGGCGAAACGTCATCCACCAAATCATTGACCTCCATTTCCACCAAGAGGGAATGGATTTTTCGAAAAGTGTGAAACAATCCTCAAATGAATTTGTACAAAGAATTTTGAAATTGAGCTTGAGGCCGATCCGATGGTTGGCAAAAAACTTTCATACAAACGCTTTTCGCTATTTTTTCACACTTGCGGGTGGAATATCCCGAAACCCCGCCTTAACGTGAACCTTCATCACATAGGAGAACTACAGTTAAGGCTTTCAGCTTCCTAGCTCTTAAAGTTCGGGCTGTGCGTCGATCATCAATCAGTCAGTCAGTCAGTCAGTCAGTAAGTTAGTCAGTCAATCAGTCAGTCAATCAGACAATCAGTCAGCCAATCAGTCAGTCAATCAGTCAATCAGTCAGTAAATCAGTCAGTATAGAGATGTATATGGAAACCAAAGATATATAGTAAAGTCCGATTGGAATAGAATTTCCCATACTAATATCCTTATAAACAAAACAAGTTCCATTAAACATGTTATCGCTGTCAGGTTTTTGAAAAAATCTGTCACATTATGATCCCACATATAAATTCAGCTTCAAGAAAATGAAAGCCTTTGTAAAATTTGACAAGTCAAACCAAAGATAGCTAGAAAGTATGAATATCTGTGGCACGCCGAAGATGCAATGCCCTGAAAATATCCTGGAAATCAGATCAGATTTCGAGCGATTCTTCCCATAGAGCTATATAGTATACATGTGTAATTGTGTGATTCTCGAGACACGGCAAACTTTCACTTAGAAATTTCGAGTTTGGTTAAGATATCTGGCTCAAAAGCAAACGATTTTTCAATACAAGAACGAATATTTCGACCGATCGTTCCAATAGCAGCTACTATATGATAAGGTCATCTGATCCGGGGGCTAGTTCACATATAAACAGACAGGCAGACAGACAGACGGTCGATCGGTCGGACATGGATATATGGAACAACTCGTCTATTGATGCTGATCTAGAATATATGTATATATATACTTAATGGATTCGGTGATGTCTCCTGCTATGCTTATAGGAGATATTGTGTACTTCTTCCTTGCGCAGGACATGCTGAGTAAAGCTGTTGAGAATACCCTAAAGCAAGGGCATTGGCAAAGAGTCGTCACATGTGGTAGCTGTTACCCTTTCCCCCCCCCCCCTCCTTCCTGCTTACACCCCCCTGCCTCTAAACAAGTGTCGCCTTTTTTCAATTATGATGTGGCACAGCAGAAGGGGGCAAAGAGGAGGGGCACAACAAGATGCATAGAATGAGACAGTGGAAAGGCAGCGATAACAAAGCAACAACAAATAGATTTCAATTTGATTGATAAATACAGCGCATGTGTGTGAGTGTGTGTGTGTGTATGTGTGTGTGTATGCGTGTGTGCGTGCGTGTGTGTGTGTGTGTGTGTGTGTGTGTGTGTGTGTGTGTGTGTGTGTGTGTGTGTGTGTGTGTGTGTAAGGTTGTGTAAATGCTGTTGCAATCGAAGAAACGAACTTCACGAATTGTAGGACACACTACAAAGAACATAAAAATCAACGTCAATATAAATTAAGCAAAAGTGAACGACTACAAAGTACCCTGCAAATTTGTATTAATCACAAAACTCTATAAGATTCTCAGCTTTGAAGATTGATTTGGAAGCTAACAATCAACATGGGAAACAGAAATTGTTACCCATAGAGCTCTGTGATAACGTACCTCGATTTCGATCAGATATGCCCTACATATGCCGTGAAACCAATAAAAGGTCAGCTTCAATCAAGTTATCTTGAAAGACAAGACCGAACTTTCACATGATATAAGACTTCGATGTTGTTATTGACCTTGTATATATGTAAGTCCCACGTTTGATCAAGATATCTTGAAAGACAAAGAAGTTTTCCATACAAGAACGAAACTTTCGACCGATTTTTGCCGAGGGCAGCAATATGACACAAGGATCCGATGGTCGACACATAACTATCTATCATACGATCTAAGGCCTGAACCCATGGAATCTTTCTCAACCAAGAGATTAGTTTGCCTAAAGAGCAGGCGGACGGGCATGGCCATAAGCTCCATAGATTCGGCTGATCAGGATACATATGGATACATATGCATACATACATATGCATATACTTCTTCGAGCTCGGAGTTGTCTGACAGAATTCTAATACCCTGTGCGTCGGGGCTATAAAATGGAAGCAGCAACAACAAATTTCCTTTTAAAATTGTGACATAGCGATTGTAGGCGGGGGGCGTGGCAGCATGCAGTGTTATCTGATACGCCTGGCAAAGACTCTCTGCCGCACACACACACACGCACACACACGCACACACACGCACACACACGCACACACGCACACACGCACACCATGACAATCACAATAAGTGGCTGTTACATTTCACACCAAACATTGATGGAGCGGCCAATGGGCCAAAAAGGACCAAAAAGGAACAGGAGCAGGAGCAAGAGCAGGAGCAGGAGCAGCAGCCACAGAAATAGACGAGCAGTTGTGGCCAAAACTTGGGTAGTTGCGGGGCGGTTGGCAACAAGGGGGAGGGGGGGAAGGAGGGGTGGGCGTAACTGTGTCAGCTGCTTGAGCTGTAGCATAAAAGGAAAATCAGAGAATTTCACAAAAGATGTTTATCATTTTCACTTGGGCAAAAGTTTTCCAGCTAAAATGGCAAATATTTTCTGCATACAGATTTCACAACTAGATAAAGTGGTACAAAGAAAAAATGGACAAAATGGACAAAATAAAGAAAATGAAAAGCAGAAGAAGAAGTAGAAGAAGAAGAGGAGGCAGAAACTGAAAAAACGAAATAGGCAACCGGACAACCGGGCAACCGGGCAAAAAGTTGGCGGCAAATGCACCCAAAGGACATCAAACGCCAATGGCCCACAGCTGAGTAGAGCGGATGTTGTAAACTCGCCGAGGATGCGAAAAGGATAGCCAAATAATACAACAACACAACAACAATAATAAAAATAATAATAATAATATAAGAAGAAGATCTGCGCAGGCCAAGTCGAAGCTGAAATACCCTTTGACGAAACTCTAAGTACGAGAGCTCAAAGAATCGAATAGATCAATGTCGAATAGATCAATGCAGAGAGGCGATCAGTGAAATGCCCTTTGACCTTGATATGGCTGAAGCGAAACCTTAAGCGAGGCATAGATTCGAACCTGGAGTCGAACCGGCTTGTTACCGAGCCACAGGCAAAGCTTAAATATGTAGCTTGATTCGAGAGATAAATCGAAAGCAGGCCAATATATTACACTCACACACACACACACACACACACATACACACACACACACACACACACACACACACACACACACACACACACACACACACACACACACACACACACACACACACACACACACACATACACACTCACACACACACATATAGGATGCACCTTAAGCCTAACAAAGTGCGCATACCCTTTCGCTCGGTAAGGGCATATGAAAAGCTCTTGCTGTTATTGCTGCTGTTTGGCCATGTTTGAGAAATCAGGAAATATAACAGCCCCGCAGCATCGGCAGCAGGGGAAGCTAACGAAAAATGACAGTTAAAATTGTACTGGGAATAAATCTATCATATAATGCAATATTACAGCTTAATATTGGCATCGATAAGCCACCCGAAGGCCGCCCACACACAACACATTGAACGAACCCGAAAAGATATTGTTCAGCGTTTCAGTTAAATGAAGTCGATTATTTGCCTGCCATTGGGAATTGCCTTCACAAAACAGGAACAGAAAAATGAAAAGAAATCTATATATGATTGAGCGAGTGTCTAATGCGAAATCCCATAAAACAGACGTTGCGCAGATGAAAGGCAAAACAAATTGAAGCTCTTTCAGAGTCGAAGCGTGGTTCGACTGGCAGATGGAAATCTTTTAACAAACATTTTAAACATCATTTCGTTAAATAACTTAGCTGGCAAAGAGAGAAGCGCGTTCAACTTGTTGGACTTACGTGCGAAATGTTTTCGAGAGAACACATCAAAAATTTGCTTTCTTATAGCCAAATGCAACCCGAGTTACTTGGGTTTCTATGCGAAGAAGCCAGCATCTAGCACATCCTGGACTTGGGCTGTGAATAGATGATTGGACTCTGGAGGAGATGAAGAGGCGGCTGAAAGGGCGGCTTCTTGAACGGCTTTGTATGTGTCCACAGTTGTTGCGAGTTACAGAAGCTATTGCGGGCAATGCCGGGTAACTTTGCTACTGCGACTGACCAATCAAAAGAGAAAAGATCTGAATCAGAATCTCTTTTATTTTGATTAGTATGCATATAACATATAGTATGTATAGTATATATAAGTATAGATAAATGTATGCTTCGAGTCTAGAAGTAGAATTTATCCGGAGGATAACTCAAACCTGTCCATGACCAAGTCAACGAAATCGCTTGAGTATAGGCAGGACTTTTAACTGCAAAGTTTCGCTGCTTACATTCAAGTTTCCAATAGGATAATGGATAAATTCAGCTCTGCCGGGCATAGCCGGGTAACGCCCACCGGTTGGGTATGGGATGCCATGACAGGGACATGTACCAAGACATTCGCCAGGACATTCAGGGTTAATGTGACAAGGCCTTGGTGGACAGTTGCGGGCATAGCCAGGAGCACATAACCACATTGGCTTAGCTATTATTTAAACGAGTCTCACACACACGCACACACACACACACACACACACACCAGGACACACCCACACAGACGTACAGGACGTTGGCGCATATCCTGCAGCACAATTGAATTAGGTTAGTCATGCTTTAATGCACATCAACATACGTGCAGCCAGGCAGGACAACTGTGTGTGTGTGTGTGTGTGTGTGTGTGTGTTCATTCTCATAAATCTCATTGTCAGTGTTTAACTTTCTTGTTGGTTTAACTTAACTTCGAGCAACAACAGCAAAAGCAAAAGCAAAAGTCATTTGTCATTTCAGTTGGCAACACACAACTAACACACCCCCCACCCACCACCCCGTCCCCTGCCCCTCCACACACACACACAGAGACAGGCGGACACACGTGCATAGATAAACTCTCGGTGCATTTGCATTTTGTTGCCCTAAAGTAATATCCTTGCCAGGAATAAAACTTATAGCTACATCATGCCTTCTGCAACACGTTGCGGGTAAGCAGCAGTTGATGCCACAGTAGGCACTCGATAAAAACAACTCAAGTTTCGTTTGTGAGTTCTTTATTAAGCTTTAATTACATATCTTATTCATTTTATCTATATTATCAATTGATTTATTTGCCATAAAGTGCAACTTCAGAGAAATGAACTTTGCTTCAGTTTAAACTACAGCAGATCCTCGATAAATGCTGCCAAATTCAAAAGTAATACAATTGACAGATAAACAAGCGAAAGGTTAAAAACGTGTGGACTCTCTTCAGTTTTCTATTTATGCTACGGTCTTCACTCTCTCATTAATGCAAGATATCCTCGGCTACATTAACAATGATAACATATATCATATCATATTGATATTGTTAATAACATTAGTTATTAGCAATTATAATTGATGAATCTCATTGGGCCTCACCTTCTATCTTTCACTTAACTTACCAACAATAAGAATTGAACTTTCAATTATTAAGATCACAATTTGCATTAACAATGGATACTAATTATTCATTAGTTACTCTTATTTAGCCTAATGTTAGCTTATGATTTGTATAGTTAAGCATTCAGATTTATTAATAACTTAATTACTTAAGTAATTGAACTAATAATTATGGCCAATAAAGCTGATGACCGCTTAGTTAAGAGCTCGGGGGACTATGCTAATTAGTTTACATAAAGTGTATATAGTCTATGCGCAAGTTTCATTGTTGTTGTTCTCCTTGTTGTTGTTGTTCTCCCTGTTGTTGTTCTTGTTCTCGTTGTTGTTGTTGCGAATGCAGTCAACTGCATTAAATATAAAGTCAAATGGATGTTTGCCTGGTAATTCATTGGCGACGTGTGCAAAAATGCCACAGCAGAGCCTCAACTCTCACATTGTCTGTGCTTCAAGTTTCTCTCTCCCAAACACGCACACAGTCATAGAGTTGACATTTCTGAGCTACTTGACTTAATTAGCTGCAAAATACTTAGTTGTATATTCATCATCATCGTCAGCATCGTCGTCATTAGCATCATCATCATCATCATCAGCATCATCATCATAATCGTCGTTTGCAGCACTTGTGGAAGTTGCCTGCGGTTGTTTATTGTGGAATTCGCCCCACACACACTCTCCCACTCACTCTCCCTCTCTCACTCCCTCTCTCTCTCTCCCTCTCTCTTCATCTCTCCCCCTCTCTCTCTCTCTCTCTCTCTAACACTGACTGCACCGATGCCATTATAGTTATTAATGAATCCTCAACTTTGGCAACTCATGTGGCACATTCCCCATTCAGTTGAGCGCACACATTTCAAACATTTCACAACACAGCCTCGACGTGCCTCAATTAGCAATATGTTCAGATTGCCAGATAAAAGTTCATTATGGATTGCATCGTATTCGGATTTTGTTTGTCCTTTGACTTTCAATCCGCATTCATTGCAACTGCGAAATTTCATTTTTATCTAACAAAAATTAATTTTATAAAAATGCCTGCCACCTGCGAACCAGTTGGTGAACTTCCACAAGGTCCTAACTGGTTCTTAAAGTGAACAAGTTGTGCTTTTTACTCAGCTTCGACTGATTCCATTGGCCTCGCCGTGATTTTCAAGAGTTCAAGCCGAACTTTGCTCATGAGATATGTTTGTCAACTTAGGAAACAGTTTGTTAAATGGAATCAATGCTCTTTATTTTGGTTTCTGAGATGTTCCCTTAAGTGAACCAGTTAATCTATGAACTGGCTAACGAATTAATGGCCCAACCTATTCATCAATATAAGCCCAAGTCCTTGATCCTTCCTTTACCAAACTATAATTAACTTCTTTACGATGTTAATAAAGTTCGTGAGCCGCTTCTTGGTTCTAGCCGAAAACTTGCTAACAAACCGAAGCAGTGTTGGAAAATTAAGTAAAATCCTACTTGTTTGTTTAAGTGAAGGTGCAATGAAGGTGTTCCTTGCTTCATTTAGAGCGAGAAACTGGTTTGCTAAATGAGCCTTCAGTCAAGTAACGAAAAGAAGAATCTACCTTCATTTTACAACACTGCACTTCTGCTTCAATCTACATATACGAGAGGCTCAATCCGACTGATTGACGGAGTGCTTATCAAAGCACAGCCTAGACCTCAAAGGCCTTAACAAGTGAGCAAAATGACAAAGTCTTGGAATCAATGCAAGCTCCTGAATAACATCATGGCCGAGCAACGCTGGGTAATTTCGCCTAGCTATCAATATTTGAATTGCGTGCATTGAAATTCTATTGAATTCGAATTTCTAAACAATTCCAGTTTCTATAAAGCATATACTTACATGTTATTATGATAGACTCTCTTTAAATGAATCATCTACGGAGGGAACAGTCAATAAATATTCCCAACTAGTCTATTAATACAATTCGGCATTCACAATAACAGAGTGCACATTGTTGCTCCGCTTTTGTTATCGATTGCAGGATCAGTCGGCGCCATAATCATATTGTGTTATGAAAGGGCCAGTTGAAAGCATTCCCAACGCGTATTCCATGACACGTACATAATTGAGCCACAACAAAATGGGGAACAATGCCCAACAATGGGCAACATTTGTCTCTACCAATCATGGCCATTGTCTGCGTCCGGGTCCCAAGAGCCTCGCATCCTTGCACCCTTGCACCCTTTTACCCTTTTACCCTTTGCTTTCCCGGCCAGACAAAGACATTGGAGGCTAATGTAATGCATAGCCAGCCAGTCACAATTGCCAACAGTTCACAATCGTTTTGCTGGCGTGTTAATTACCTGTAACACATGGAGAATCTCTGCGAGACGCGTCGATTGATGCCAGCTGCAGGCAGCATACGATGACAAAACTATACGATTCGATTTTGGGACTCGCATCCCAGCCACGGCTAGTTGGAAGGGGTGGAAACTTTTTCGATTATATGCTCGTAAAAGTTTTCGATGTTTGCACAAACCACCCACAAGTGGGGCATAGCCACAATTTAACCGCATAACAAGGAGAAACCCACTAAAAACCGCTCGATAGCTGTTGTTGTTGTTGTTGTTGTTGCTCTTGATATTGGAGTGATAAAGAGCCGTGCCAAAGTAAACCAAATAACCCAAAAGTCCCGAACCCTGAACCGTGCCAGATGCGGATGCTCATATGGGATCGGGAATGGGAACGGGCTCCTCAGTCCCAGGCCGGGTGTGGGGAGTGTTAAGTAAGCTCCAAAAGCAGCTCGTAAACAAGCAATAAAATTGTAAAAAGGACAACCGGCAAACGTTGCCACCAATTGCCATTGTCAAAGAGGGCACACACACACACACGCACACACACATGGAGAGAGAGAGAGAGAGAGAGAGAGAGAGAGAGAGAGAGAGCAGCATGTGTGCTTGTGTGTGGCAAGGACGCACTTGGCTGGCAACCTCGTTGGCCTTTCGATAGTTTTCGCTTTTCGCATAGTTTTCAGAGGGGCCAAAGGGCAACAACAGCAGCAACAACAACAACAACAACAACAGCAACAACAACAACAGCAGCAGCAACAACAGCAACAACAATAAAATGCCAGCCATGAGGAGAGACAGGCCAAGCACAGTGCACACTGGCACAGAACGCACGAAAACGCACGTTAAACATTTCAGTTGAACCTTCGGGCACACTTCCTTGCCTGTCGCTTGTAATTCTCAATCAGTTAACGCTGCAAAGCTTAGTTATAAATTATATTTACCTTAGAGCTATGAACTGTTTGCCTTATTATCATATTCACGTATTCACATAACTGTTACCTCAGGCTTCGATCTGTTATTTCTATATCTTCTTCATCTTTCTTTCTATTTTTATATGTATATCCACTTCTCTTAATATTCATTTTCCCTTTTTCGTATATATTACCGTCTCGTATTCACGTTCATTTCCCCATCACAGCTGACCGTCTGTCTATATGCATAACTCACTGTAGTTCCCCTCTCACATATGTATGCTTGCCTCCTCTTTTGTTCTCTTGATATGCCTCTCAGTTACGATTCTTTCCATCGATCTATTAACACGAATATCTCCCCTCTAACAGACACTTTATGCTTTATTCCAAACTTAATATACGTACATCTTATTGTCTATCTATCTATATAAGTCACCCAACCAATTTGCGATTCATTCATAAACTTCCTTTGTTATATGAATATATATTCTTTATCAGCATCAAGAGCCGATAACTTGCCGCATTTTGAAGCAATCGATACAAATCCTTATCGATTTCCTGTTATGTGTGCAAATCTTTAGTTTCTATATAAATAATAAAAATATATATTTATCGATATGATAATAAATCAGTATTTGATTATATTTACCAGAAGTTAAAGTTATTTCACATTACATTAAACTTTTATCGAAAGCAACTGAAGAAACCAGTTAAATATACATTTTAACGGCTTTCCAACACTGGAAACCATGTTTAAGCTACTCGAAAACCAATTTTAAAAAAGTTTTTAAAGTTCCAAGTGTAGTTGGTTGTCTTCACACGATAAAATATTATCAGATCAAGCGCATAGCCAGCCTTCAAGTCTCTATCGATTGTCAAATTTATCGAATTATCGCAATTAGCTTGCATTTATCGACAGCTTCAGCAGATTTGGTCACACTGTGCGCTGCAAGCGTTTTGCTCGTGCCCAACTTTTATTAAAAGTGTTTTTCTTAGCTTATCTTCACACACACACACACATGCACACACACACACATGCGCGCACACAGCTTTATGGTCAATGTATGAGACCCTTGGGGCATCTGCGTATTGATGTCCCGTTATCCGGACAGCTCCTTTCGCATGCGAGCGGCGTGCGCTTAAATATTTTAATCAAGGACATGGCCATAACGAAGCGCATCCTGACTGCGATTTGGCATTTTTAAGCGAATGCCCCAGCAGCAGGCAACAAAGGCAGCGCTTGCGATGGAGAAGTGGAGAGGGAAGAGAGCAGAGGGGGGAGGGGATTGGCCGGGGCAAGAGCAGCAGGAATTGAAACGGGAAGAGGAGAGCTAAGACAAGCGTCTAATTGATTAACACCTGAGCGTCGCTCCATTATGGAAAAATCCCCGCCGGACATCTTTGTGCCCCGCCCCCTACCCCCTCCCCCCTCCCTGCCACCAGCCCCCTGGCACTTTGCTTGCCACTTACAGAAATTAGACAGAAACCGCCCATCCCTCCTCTTATCCAGCTTTCAGCTTTTTGGCGCTGGCCACAAATCAAGACAAAACTTGCCCCGAGCCTTGCAAACTGTGGCTGAGCTGCCTGGCGGGCGGTGAGGGACGGGGCTGGGTCTGGCGCCAGGCTCTGTCGCCTTTCTCTAAATGTGTCATTAAAAAATTAAAAGCAAATTCCTGCACGCAGAGGATGGCGACCGCGACGACGGCGACGACATTGTCGAAGAAGTCCTTTTCATGGAAGCTGCGGCTTCTCGAGGTCGTCGTCGCGATTTCCTTGGCGTGCGGATCAGCTGCGGCTCCTTGCCGCTTGGCCATTAAGTGGCCACAAAATGCTGCCAAAGGACTTTGCCAGACAATGTGCCACAATGCAATATGGAGCAGGATGCTTGAAAACAGACGGAGATTGGTGGGAAGTACCATAAACTCGGTTAAGCTTCGGGATTACGCTCTATCCAGTCTGACGGATAATACTTTGAGAAGGGTAAGGAATAATATATATCGGATAATGTGGATAAGGAATACTAAATCATGTAGAACTTAAGATTGCGCCTGATAGGATACTTGGCTTAGCTTTGCGATTAGGCCTTATCCCGTCTAACGGATAATGCTTGGATAAGGATAAGGAATAATATATACATATTGGATAATGTGGATAAGGAATACTTAATCAAAAAAATATGATACTCGGCTTAGCTTTGGGATTAGGCCTTATCTTGTCTATCGGATAATGCTTGGATAAGGATAAGAAATAATATATATCGGATAATGTGCATAGGGAATATTTAATCATGTAGAACTTAAGACTGCGCCTGATATGATACTCGGCTTAGCTTTGGGACTAGGCCTTATCCTGTCTGACGGATAATGCTTGGATAAGGATAAGGAATATTATATCGGATAATATGGATGGGATATAGTATATCCCATGTAGAACTTAAGATTGTGCCTGATATGATACTATATGAGAAAACTATTTGATCACTTTGATAGGCAGAAGGAGGGAGACAGAATACAAATAAGAAAAAGGCCCTTATCCGATAGATTGATATCCCACCGATCCTTCCTACGGAAGCTGCATGATCTAGCACTTTATCCAATATCGGAGTAATCGAAGAGAAACCTTACTATAACTCTCCCCTCTCTGCACCCTTAAGAATTCATTCTTATAGAACTCCTACGGAATCTCGTGTGCCTCCCTATAAAGCCCATGTTAAACCCATCTGTAACTCCATTCCCCCATTGATTCCCTTTAGATCCTCCATAGAAGCTCGTAACCTCTTTAGACACAGATATATTTATTCGCTTGTTAACATGCGAGCACCTGACCGCAAAATGCATGATTAATTCAATTAATGAAATAATTTTAAATCATAAAAGCAGACAGCGCTCCGGCGACCACGACCACGTCACCAGAAGCCTCTATAAAACAAACCCCGCAGCCCTCGCGACCCTCCTGCCTCGTCTGACCAATTCCCAGTCGAGTGGGGGTCAGAGTGCCTCGGGACCACAAGGTTCGATTAAAAGCAATCAATGTCAATGCGCCTGCAAATGTGGATTGCAATCGAATATTCGAGTAGAAGGGAGCGGGGTTTGGGGCGCAAGTAGGTTGGAGGCGTGGCCAGCGTGTTGAGTGACAGTTGCGTGTAATTCAATTTTGGGCGACAGTCGTTTATGACTGCCAGTCGGAGAGACAGACTCTTGATGCCCATTCACATGTAATTTTTTGATGCTTATACCCTGCATTCATTGCAAATGGGTAAAACAGGGTATATCAGTTTCTGACATTATCAAGTAAACTTTATATGTGTGGCTTGGCACACAGGGAAGTAAAAGCTAGGTTTGGTTGGATTGGGTTATGTGTGGTGAGATAAGGTTAGCTTGGCATGGATAAGGTTGGTCTGGGTTAGGTCCGGTTAGATTGAGTTAGAATGGGTAAGATTGGGTTGAGTTGGGTTTCGTTGGGTCGTTGTATGTTAGACTAAGTTTAATTAGACTAGGATAGATAAATTCAGATTAAGATGGGTTACGCTCAAATTACGCTAAGTTCGGTAAGGTTAGGTTACATATGATAACAAAGGTCACGTTAGGCAAGGTTAAAATAGGTAAGGCAAGGATAGTTCAGACTGAGCAGGGGTAGGTTGGGTTGGGTAAGGTTGTTTTAGATTACGATCGACTGGGTGAGGTTTGGTTAGGTAAGGTTAGGTTAGGTTAGGTTACCTAGGATGAATAAGGTTGGACTGGGTAAGACAGGGTAGACAAAGGGAGGATAGGTTAGTTTAGACTAAGATGGGTTGAGATGTTAAGATTAAGTTCGGTAAGGTAAGGTTACATATGATAACAAAGGTAACGTTGGGTTAGGTTGGGTTGGGTTGGGTTAGGTTGTTTTCAATTACGATTGGGATTGGGTTTAGTTAGTTTAGGCTGCGTTACGATCATTGATTGTCCTAGGTTGGGCTTTTGCATTCTGGGCCATTAATAAATTATACTTCTCCATCGATTAGTTTTACTTGATACGCAACTTGGCAAGTCAATTCGACCATCCGACAATTTCCAATGCATTAAACTATCCAAAGAAAGCCTCAATAAGACAATTGCACTGTTTATTTATGTTTTTGTTTTTGTTTTCTTCAATTAGCTCATTCAAGTATTCTTTGGGCTACGTCTCAGCGACTGCCAAGTAAGAAAATGGCTTCTGGCGTCATGTTTGACAGTTTTTAAATATTTATAAAAATTGGGGCTTGCGTCAATTTAATTTACTTGCAACGTGGCGAAAGACCAACATCGCCGAAAGTGTCAAAAAGTGCGAGTCAAAGACAGCAGAAGGGGGCATGGCCTGGCCAATGTGATAGGGAAGGAACAGATGGGCAGAGGGGCTGTGGGGCAGAGAGGGGGGAGTGCAACTTTTTTGCAGTTGACAAAGTGTCGCCGGAAGTTTCGATTTATAATTAGCATGACACACACTCCAAGTGAAAAACTGTTAAGAAGTCTGGCGAAAAATGCAAACTTTAGAAGGACCCCCCGAAGCCCCCGAACCCTTGAGACCCCACAGACGTAGCTAGATGCCAGCGGGACGATGGTGTTTGGTTCAAGGAGCAGGAGGAGAAGGAGGGTCTAGACAAGAATCAATATTTCCGCAGGGCTTTGGCGTTGGAGTCTTCGCAATTGCCATAGACAAAGTTTTGCAGTGTTCGTACCTCAATTGGTTTTATGCTGGCAACGATGACGACAACTACAACAAGGGTGAGGGCAAGGACGAGGGCAAGGACGAGGGCGAGGACGAGGGACGATCCGATGCTGGGAAAGAATGTGATGTAGAAGGAACAAAGCTAAAATACCCAGGAAATCAAAATATAAAGGCCTTAGCTTGCCTGCTTAAGCTGTCGAAAAAAGCTGAAAACTCAAAAATAAAGTGATATGGTAACCAATTATATGGCATTTACGAACACTGTTCAAAGCTTTGCTCGAAAAAGCTTTAGCTAAGAAACTGCAAGCCTGCCTTGGTCGGGCTTAGTTAGGGCTCAGTTAACGTCAATTGGTTAGCCTAGAAACCCTTAGAGTATATATAAAATATTGCCTCCAGCTGACTTAAAGCTTACCAAAAGCTCTACAAAGCTTATGCAAAAGCAGCTTCAGTTCTATTATAGCCTATCTATCACGACTAGAAATCCTATTGAAACTCTTTAAGGCTACCGTTTCACCAAACTGACAGAGCACAGTCTAGAAGTAACTATGAAATATCACATCTGGAAGTCATACTGAAAGCTCACTTAAAGCTTACTTAGCACTAATACGAATAGAAACAATTTGAGGCTACCCTCATGCGAAATTCATGGAGGACATCCGAACAATCCAGTTCAAAAACCTTTAAAGAGTATAAAAGATGAATTATTTGATTCAATTTCAATTTCTTGAAGTTACACTGAAATCTGACTTAAAGCTCACCAAAAAAGCTCTACGCTTCGCAGCTTGGATTGAAGCTATACCCTTGCTTGCATTTGACTTGGGTTATTTGTATGGGCTTGAGGTTTAACTGATTTTTGTACAATCTCATTTTTTGCTGTCGTTTTGCGACTTTGGCTTCAAGGTTTTAATTACAACTTTCGGCGCGTTCGAACGCCTTGCGACACATTTTCAGCTGCAGTCGCAGTCAGCCTCAAATCAATGGGCAGGACCTCAGGACCTGGACTGGACTGAGGGCGAGGGCGAAGGCGAAGGCGAAGGCTGACCCGGGACTTTGGTGCGGGGGCCCTTTGGCACTTGCAAAATCGAGCGTAAAACTTTATCTGGCCAAGGGTCGCAAGATTTTTGGCTTTTTATGTTAGTTTTAAGTTGCTTTCCTTGTCCCGCAGCAGGGGGGAGGGGGGTTAGTCTAACACCCCCTCCATACAACAGCAACACCCCCCCCCCCCCGCGCTGACAAGGAGACGCTGCTGCATTTAAAACTTTATCTGGCGACGCTTTATAGCTATTGCCTGCGTTTTGCCCTTGGCTCTGGCTGCTGGCAAAAATAATTTTATTACTTCTTTCACATCTTTGCTTCGCATTTACAGTTATTTTGTTATACCCTGTGACCATTGAGAACAGGTGTAATGGGCCTATACAAAGGTTAGAAACGGGCGAGCGACTTTATTGGATATATATGTACCTGCATACATATATTGTTGATCCGAAAGTCGAGTTAAGATCTCAGCTCTCCCATCTCCGAAAATATGAGAAATAGAAACTACTAGTATGTATATGCAGGGTACTTTGGCTCGTACAGGGTATTTCTTTAGCGGTCATTTCAAACAGAGCACTCTTTTTTTCTACTTCTTCTTCCTGCGTCTTAACTGCGCAGCAACTTTTGCCTCAACTACACTCGAGCGAGTTCTTGGCTTAGGTGCGCGCGGGGGCGGCCGCAGGCGATGGTTTGAGAGGAGGGGAGGTGGGGGCAACCCTTTCACTGACTGACTTTTCAGCTGGCAAATCATTCATAATTCGAATTTGGTCTTGGATCGATTATGTAACCGAAATCAAGTTCAGCATTGCAAACTTTGCTAAATTGAATTCCACGATTTCTGCGTCTCTGCACAACAAATGTAAACAAACGCGACTCACTGGAAATCACTTGCGATTGTTGTTGTTGTTGCTGCTGCTTCTTCTAGTTTGCGGTCGTGTGATTCAATGCAGCGTCAGCACAATCGAACAGTTTGCGAGAGGGGGCGGGGGTGCGAGGGAGAGAGAGAGAGAGAGGGCGACGCAGCAGTAGCATATGATAAGCCTTCCAATGGCAGAGTTTTTATTGATCTACAATTAATTCGAGCCGATCAACCGTTCGTGAGAGAGAGAGAGAGAGAGAGAGAGAGCGCAAAATAAAGAACGGTTTTGTTGCTTGGAAAGAGAGTCTTGAATGTGAGAGGCACAAATTGAGCCGTGAGCGGGCAGTCCGCAGAGTACAAGGAGATTATAGAACATGTGACGTCACAGCTGCGTACACTCAGGTGTCCAGCCAGCAACTGGCTTTTGCATTAGATGTACCTTTTTGATGATGTTTTGTTTTAGCACTTAAAAAACAAAGAGAAAACATTTTCAGACACCTTTTCCAGTCGAGGATATAATATATTTGTTGAAATGTTTATATATGTACATATGTACGTAGTCAAAGAGTTTTGATTGTACTCGCAATGTTTGATCAAAAAGTGTGACGTCATACGCCTCGCGAGCGCAGCATAGATATGTACATATGTGTGCTCTCCCCCTCTGCCCCCGCAGCGTTCAAACGCAGCTCTCGCCGGGCTTTGATATTCCATATCGAACTTTATTCGATTTAGTTTAGGTGCAATGCCGGACGAAGTCACACGTCGCGAAAGAGTGCAATACAACAATTAATAATTCAGTGTGTTTAGTGCGAAGAGTTATTCGAATTTGAATGTGTGAGGGATTCTGATTGTGAGAGAGCGAAAGAACTTGGCTTAAACTGTTTTGCTTTTGTTTTTGGCTAACTAATTTGTTAAGTGCTTGATTAAATTCTTTCACGGCGGTTCAGTTTGGTTTTGTGGTAATTAGTTGACTGTAGTTTCCTTAATTTTTCGTTCGTGCTTAAGTAAACACACACACACTCACATACACTCACACCTTCGCCGCGCCTGACATGCGCTGCCAGTGCTGCCATATCGGCAAACAAAATCAACAAGCTTTGCGTTGAGGCATATTTATGGTGTGCGAAGATTGCGAAGGGGTGGGCGGTGCGCGGAGGCGGCTTGAGCGACAAAATAGGCATTAGCGCGTTACGCCCTGGAACTGTGGAGAGGGAGAGAGCGAGAGAGAGGGAGCGTGGGTCAAGGTTCTGGTGGGGGGTGTTAAGGGGGAGAGAATGGGGAGAGGGAGGGGGGTGGGTTTATGGCATAGCCATTGGGCAAACAAAAAGCAAACGCATGAAGAAAAATCTATTATGACGTTTGTGCGTTGACAGCTTGACGAAAGTCATTAAGGATTAGGCAAAATTGCTGTTGTTCTTGCTCTTGTTCTTGTTGTTGCAGACCCAAAATTATGGACAGCGTAAAGCTAAAGAGAAAGAGAAAGAAGAAGGGGAAGAAGAGCAGCAACAAAAACGAGGCGTGAAAAGTGAACACGACAAATGAGCCTCATGGCGAAACCAAAGGACAAAATAATTAGAGAAAAGGAATGGGAAAAGGAATGGGAAAAGGTATGGGAAAAGGAATGGGAAGAGGAATGGGAAAAGGAACGTGAAAACTTGGTTAGGTTGAACGCAGAAAGCTTCGCAGCGGGAAATATTGCATACATATGTATGCATATATTTTGCATACTTATAAGTATATGCACACATCTATATGCCCATATAGAATCTTAACTAACTGTTCAAATAACTGCTTTAACTAGTAAGTAAGCTCTTTCATTTGCTTACCTCCTATTCAATACATGTATCTACATATATGTACTTATGTACACATTTAACACACAAATCTGCACAAATCGTTGACTTTCTTAAATTGTTAGAGTTTTCCACACCGGGAAATATCACCAAAATTATGACATTGAATATATTTGGGACCTGCTGCCGCTTAGAGTTGGCCGATTCCTGCCGTAACTGTGACAAATATCGTGACTGCTAATCGAAGTGCCAACAACGGGACCGCAGTCACAGTTCACACACATTGAAAAGCTCGATAAGAGACAGCCCTAAGTAAATATTACTTTCAATAATGATCCTAGATCTTGAAAATATGTTTATAGCCAAAAGTTAACAGGCAGAGTTCCCAAATAGCCAGGTCAACTCTCTAAATGATTCAATTTAACTTTCTTCGAGTGAGTTTGAGTATTATTGACCTTTCGATCCCATTCAAACATAGTTCCAAAACTAAGTAGGCGCGGCTAAACACATATTTAGGCCAAGAACTGTATTCAACTATATTGCGCCCAATCCCATCAGTCACTGTTACGCTTCACCGTCACGTTCCATACGTTGCCCGTTGAAATAACAGTATCTTGTCTTCCGATAGCTCCTATGCTATTGCAACAGCTCTTTGTGCTATCGACAAAATCGCAAGATTCATCGATAGTCTGACAAGAGATGAACGAGGCACGAAATTAATATCCTGCCGGAACATTTGAATTTGTTAAGTTCGGATCTCTTCATATCACATCACATCATATCATATCATATCATATCATATCATATCATATCATATTATATCATATCATATCATATCATATCATATCATATCATATCATATCATATCATATCATATCATATCATATCATATCATATCATATCATATCATATTATATCATATCATATCATATCATATCATATCATATCATATCATATCATATCATATCATATCATATCATATCATATCATATCATATCATATCATATCATATCATATCATATCATATCATATCATATCATATCATATCATATCATATCATATCATATCATATCATATCATATTATGTCATATTATATCATATCATATCATATCATATCATATCATATCATATCATATCATATCATATCATATCATATCATATCATATCATATCATATCATATCATATCATATCATATCATATCTCGTATCATATCATATCATATCATATCATATCATATCATGTCATATCATTTCATATCTCGTACCATATCATATCATATCATATCGTCATATGGGGAAAGAAGGAAACACAGGGTATCTCCTAGTCGAGTACTTCATCCAACTAGAAACTTTCTGCTTACACTTTTTTTCGCGAGTTGATACATTTATCTGGCTGAGAACCCTAGAAACTTGACATGCCAACTATTTGGCAAGGTCGCTACCTGTCTGAGAGAAACCAACCCAAGCCGTATCCCCCGCCCCCCTCTTAACCGCCCTGACCCACACAGCATCACCTGCTCTCGCCCAAACAGAATTTTCAAAGGCTTTGATTTGTTGTTGTTGTTGTTTTTTTGTTGTTCGCGTGCGTGAAGTTTTTGCCACTCACCAAATTGAATCCTTTCACTTTTTACACAGGCCAATTTTAAGGTAGCGTGGAGCGTGGAGCGGGGAGCGGGGGATGGTAAAGGTTTGTGCGGGCTGCGTGGGTTCACAACGTGGCGCCACACGCGACGTTGCCTTTAGATTGAAAACGACGCAAGTTTTTGATCTTTTGTAAAAGTCTTTCAGCCCCAACCCACCCTTCCCTCTACCAAAAAAAAAAGCCCACATAAGATTTGGGGTCGGACAGGAAAAAAAAAACGCTGAAAACTTAATCGGATTTGGCGTGCGCTTGTTTTCCAGCTGTCTTCTTTCATGTACCCTGACAAATGGGTCCAACGATTTCGCTGAGCTGTTCATCATGCATATATAACTTATGAAGACAAGTCTCCCGCCAGCTCTACATGCGTGTATTTCATCTAGGTTCTCGGTACAGCAAGCATTTCCCTGCTGTATGTTCTCTGAGAACTTGACTGTTTGTAGAGCTGTCTTGCTGAAATTTGATATAGGCGCTTTCTTTATCTAAGTGAGAACAAAAAACGAAATGCACCCAATTGCAGTGCTACATCGAATGTTTGTCATGGACACAATGTTCAATAAATGATCTCAACCCAACTCGAGTATTCCAACATTTCCCTTTGTTGCATAGAAATGCTCAAATTCGACCAAAATTGAAGCATTTTATAAATATCGCCTTAGATTGCATTCAATTTACTTGGGTTTGGTTTTGCCACAAATTTAAAGTCGAAATACATACTAAATATATATATATACCAAATACATACCAAATATATACCAAATAAATACCAAATATATACCAAATACATACCAAACACATACTAAATACATACCGAATACATACCAAATACATACTAAATACATACCGAATACATACCAAATACGTATCGAATACATACCAAATACATACCAAATACATACCAAATAAATACCAAATATATACCAAATAAATACCAAATAAATACCAAATACATACCGAATTCATACCAAATACGTACCAAATACATACCAAATACATACCGAATACATACCAAATATATTCCAAATTTATACCAAATACATACCAAATACATACTGAATTCATACCAAATACGTACCAAATACATACCGAATACATACCAAATACATACCAAATACATACCGAATACATACCAAATACATACCAAATACATACTGAATTCATACCAAATACATACAGAATACATACCAAATACATACCGACTACATGCCAAATATATACCAAATATATACCAAATACATACCAAATACATATCGAATACATACCAAATACATACCAAGTACATATCGAATACATACCAAATACATACCAAATACATACCAAATAAATACCAAATACATACCAAATATATACCAAGTCATGGGAGGAATGGTTCGGTCTTAAATGTTTTCAGTATTTTCATGTTTCGTCTTCTGTTGTGGGTCCAGAAACCGATAGACAGAGCGATAGAGGGCGAGAGAGAGAGGGACAGAGTGACAAGAAGGGAGAGAGGAACAGAGAGAGAGAGTAAAAAACAATTTTAGAATTCAAGCGGCATAAATCAAACACTGGCTACGCGTTGCCTCAAAAAATGTGCCGCGCATAAGGGATAAACAGGCTGCCCTTTAACCCTTGCCGCGCCAGCCCGCTGCCACGCCCACGCTAACGCCCACGCACGGCTGTTGTTGCAAGGATTTCAAGCGGGCTGCCACAAAATATTTACGCCTCAAAAAACTTTCTTTTTTTGCCGCTTAAACTCATATTTGAACTTTGAGTGTGGGTTGTGTGTGTGGGTGGAGAGAGAGGAGAGTGGATAGGGGAGGGGAGGGACCCAATTGTTGTTGTTGTTGCAGCCAGTCATGTGTGTGTGCGTGTAAGTGTGTGTGTGTTGGTGTGTGTGTGCGTGTGTGTTGTGTGCGTGTGTGCTTGTGTGTGTGCTTGTGTGTGCGTGTGTGTGTGCTTCTTGTTTTGTTGATTTTGAAAATCTAATTTTGACTGAAATTGATTTTTTACTTGCACATTTCTTACTCCCCAAGAAAAGGCGAAGCTGGGAGGTGGGAGGTGGGAGGTGGGTTGTGTGGTTAGCTAGGATAATTTGATGTAATCCAAATTTAGATATCAGATATTAAGAAATACATAAAATACATTATATTAATACATTGTGAACAAAGCGAACGAGCCTTTGTATTGCAGTCTTTTATGTATTATAGCTGCGCTTCGCTGGGCTTTACTTCAAGTCAGGAACTATGTGTGTGTAGGAGTGTGTGTGTGCGAGTGTGTGCGAGCGTGTACGAGTGTGTGTGTGTATTAGGCAAATGAACAGCGGCTGCATTGACGAACGAATACCCTTTCCACCTTTCGTCTTGGATTTTAAGGATTTATAACAAATTTCATTTGTATTTTAGTTCATGAAAATTTGTACTGAATCCTTAGACATCCTGGCACGACAAGTTGCAAGCAAAATGTTTAAAGAAAACAAAAGTGTTTATAATCTGTGCGTATTCGTCATATTTGTGGACAAAATGAAACTTAATTGCAAGTAAGTGAAGTATTAAAATAATACCAACTAAGTATAAAATCTCTTTAGAGCTTGCTTGACTTTACAGCTAACATGCAAGTCCTTTCTTTATCACACGTTCACACTTTAAAGCTAAACTCATCACTTTGATCATCACTTTAACATGCAGTTAAAGTTAAACAACAGCTTTCACTGCCGCTTGCTAAAGTCTTCTTAAAAGCAACAGATTTTCAGTATTTTTCTGCCAGCTCATCCGCACAGAAAACCAGGCTCACAGTCAGCGTGCTTCAAAGATTCACAGCCCATTCTCCTGCTCAAGTAGCCTTTTTTGCAGGGTATCTATATGTATATCACATGCTTTTAAGGGAAGCTTAGAAAACTTCATTTATGTATGCTTGATAGGAAGGAGTCTACATACCAAACAATACTAAACTTAGCTCGCATATCATGTAAGTCTCTTATTGTTTCGATAGTCTGACCAATAATCGATAAGTTTGGCAAAATAATCGAAATCGAAAGTGGAAAGTTTCTAAAGTTGTTGTAAAGAGAAAGCACAGAAGCTGGAAGCCTCTCTTCCAGCGGGAATATGCAAAAAACCTCCCTAAAAAGAAACTCTACCCGCATCAGGATTTATATTTTTTATTAGATTGCTGTAGAGCACATTTCAGATGCTAGCTGCATTCATAATTTCGACTGAAAGCACTCGCAATCAAAATGAAAGTCGAGCAGCAGTTGCACTTCAAATTATTCCCTAGCATCCAATCGAGGCATCTATTCCAGGCTTTATTTCGAGCCGCGAATTGGTAATAAACAAATAACACAATGAAGAAGAGGAAGAGCAAAAAAGAAAAGGGACGGCGAACTGAATAATTGAGGAATTGCGAGTGTGAAGGAAGTGCTTTAAAATTGCACAAAAGGTGCAAATAATGAAATTCTTGGCGTGTTGGGCTGCCCATGTGGTCGCCGCGGCGGCATGTGGCATGTAGCATGTGGCATGTGGCAAGCCGAAGCCGAAACTGAAGCGAACTGCGCTTTGAATACCAAATAAATAAATGAAATGAATGCAAACTAACTGACACACTCTCTCACACACACACACACACCTGAGTGGGGACTGGCAGGGTTGCCAGCGTTTGTCAGAGGTTTTGCCAATTTTCAAGGCAGCCCAAGTCCCCGATGTGGACCAGCCAGTGGACATACTCTTCGTGTTGGTGCAATACCCTGCCAAAGAGTACTTTAGTCTTGTCACAAAACTGGCTACTCTGGTCACCATAAGGCAGACACATCGTGATCAGCAAGACAGCAGGCTAGCATGTCAGCAAGCTAGCAAGTCAGAAAGCAAGCAAGTCAACAAGCAAGAAAGTCGCATGCTAGCAGACAGAAAGCAAGCAAGCCAGCATGCTAGCAAGTCAGCAAGATAGCAAAGTCAACATGCTAGCAAGACAGGATGCTAGCAAGACAGGATGCTAGCAAGTCAGCAAGCGAGCAAGATAGCAAGTGAGCAAGTGGGCAAGATAGCAATTCAACATGCTGGCAAGTCAGGAAGCTAGCATAAAGAAGCTAGCAAACCAGCGTGCTAGCAAGCCAGCAAGCTAGCAAGTCAGGAAGCTAGCAAGCCAGCAAGCTAGCAAGTCAACATGCTAGCAGTCAGCGAGCTAGCAAGTCAGCAGGCTAGGAAAAGTCAGCACGCTAGCAAGTCGGCATGCTAGCAAGTCAGCAAGCGAGAATAATAGCAAGTCAGCATGCTAGCAAGTCAGGAAGCTAGCAAGCCAGAATGCTAGCAAGACAGCAAGCTAGCAAGACAGCAAGCTAGCAAGTCAGTATGCTATCAAGTCAGGAAGCTAGCAAGTCAGCATGCTAGAAGTTAGCAAGCAAGCAAGTCAGCAAGCTAGCATGCTAGCAAGTCAGCAAGCTAGCAAGTCAGCATGCTAGCAAGTCAGGAAGCTAGCAAGCCAGCATGCTAGCAAGCCAGCAAGCTAGCAAGTGAGGAAGTAGCCCAAAAACTATTCGGCTGCAAATGTAGCATAAAATACGAGGCGAAGAGCAAGGCTGGCAAGAGTATTTGGACTTCGATAAGCCCCAAGTTAACTGTGTTTAGTTGCTTGTTGTTCTCCTTGTTTTTTCCTCGTGCAGGACGTTCAATTTTTAGCAGCCACAATTTGAAATATTTCTCTAGCATATTTGACAGACAGCTAAAGTTGCGGTCTAGTGTGCGCGAGGCGGGCGGGTGAGTGGCGGGCTGCGGGCTGCGGGGGGGCTTACACACATTGCAATGCAAAAGGTAACGCCAGAAGCTGCCCCACACTCCACTCCCCCCTCCACACACACACACACACACATTCCCTGTGCTAGCCTGCTTTAGCTTCTTAGGTCTGGCTTTTGGGGCATTCGCTTTGTTTTCGCTGCGCAAAGTGTGAAAAGAGAATGTGAAGGACAACAAATGAAATGTTTGGCTCATTCCATTCCAGTTACCTGTTACCTGTTACCTGTGTGTGTGTGTGCATGTGTGTGTGCGAGTGTGTGTGTATGTATGTGTGTTTATACCCTGCCGTCAGTTGTCAGACAGGGCATATTGATTGTCCAGAGGAATATCGGCTGTCGTGTGTGTAGGGTAACTGCAAGTCGGATGCTTTCACTTGTTCTCACTTTGAATTTTATGCTGACCGTCAGGTTGAACTCAACAACAACAACAACAATAATTCGTGCACAATCGAGCGTAATAATGAAGTAGGAGGAGGAGGGGGGAGGGGGGGATGTCCTGCGGGGCTGTTAGGGTATTATCGGGTGCTGCTATCTGTTATCCGGGGCCTTGAGCGGGGCGTGCCTTGTCATTTGTACGGCGCGTACAATGGGCTCTAACGAGTGTGGCCAGGGGGGGGGGGGGGGGGAAGGGCGACACACAGCTTATGTGATTTTCGAGTTAAAATTTGTACCCCCCGCCCTCTACGCCCGCTTGCTGACCTACACTTGTTGCCCCTTACCTTGTGTTCCCTTCTCTTTTTTTTTTGTCTTTGTTTATTTGTATTTTCTGCTGCTGTTCGTTTCGGTTCGCTTTGTTTGTTTGTTTGTTTGTCTGTCTGTCTGTCGCTCGCCTGTTTATTTGTTGGCTTATTCGCTCATCCTCGCATGCGGGCAGCAGATGTGAGCGGCGGCGGGGTCAGAGTTCAAATTGTGTGAAATTCTTTGCTTCCACTTCATTTGGCATTTTGTGCCAGGGACACTCGACAAATGCACTCGACTTGACCAACATGGAAAATGTTTGCCCACCCCACCCCGCACTCCGTGGCACGTATCACAAATAAGCCAGACTCAGATTTAGCTACCGCCCGCCCCAACCAACCGCCTTTCCCTCTGGATACCCTCACGCACCCCTTGGCCGGACGGACTCGCACGTGTAGAAGAACTTGGGCATTCGAATCAACTAGTTGATTGTGTTAATTGTCTCAGTTTCAGCTTACTTTTGTTTCGCCTTTCGAACTCTTCTCCCAAGTAAGCCACAGTTACAGACACTAACAGCTGACTGATCAGCTGATGGACTGACTGACTAACTGATTGATTGAGTGAATGACTGATTGAGTGAATGACTGATTGACTGATTGAGTGACTGACAGACCGTCCGATTGGTGATCAACTGTAGTTGCCTTATGTTATGGAGACTCACGCAAAGACGGGGTTTCGGGGAATTCCATCCGCAAGTGTGGAAACTCAGTGAGAAACGTTTGTATGCAACTTTTTTGTTAACCATTCGATCGGCCTCAAACGCATTTGCAAATATCTCTGTTCATATTCATTCGAGCAGGGGGGAGGTTTCCAGCTAATTAATTCTTTGGGAACGAGCTAAAGACCTCCCTGCGATATGTGATAGAAGTTTTTGTCTTACTTATTATATAGATTTACCTATGCAATGGCTTCTAGTGAAAAACCTTGCCTCTATCTGACATGGGAACTCAAATCGAGCAGCATTCAAGCAAGAATAAAGCTGTCTTCCGATATTCAAACTGTATCGCAACTAGGAAGTGGAAAGTGCCGAATATGCCGGGAACATGTGTACGTCAATTTGATTAGAATCTTACGAATGGATACGAACGGAGCTACCAATTGAAGCGAATGGAACAGCTGTAGCGTTATTCTCAACAGGTGATATCCCCTCAAGCCACATCGAACATCGCCACAAAGGCACATCAGAGAGATTGTCATAAATGTGATTCGCATAGAAGAAGACATCGTCGAACCTATTAACTATATAACTATTCTAGATCAGCAGACGAGTTGATAAAGCCACGTCCAACTGCCTGTCTGTCCGTCTGTCCGTTCCTGTTCCCCTCTAGAAAGATGTCCTGACCAATTCGACATGTTTATATGATCTTAACAACATCAGCCCCCCATATCATATAGCTACTATAGGGACGATTAAATGTCAAAATGTCAAAATACTCTCAATATTCCCACATCTCATGTTCCTATTCTCACTTTCATATCCCGCAATAGGCAAATGCTATAAGGGTATTAAAGTCTTCGGCTTGCCGCACATATCCTTAACTGTTTGATGAAATATATTAAACATTTGCAAGTCGTAAAGCCTGGTACATCTCCTAGTCTTATACATATATCTACCATTGAGCTATTATTTTGCGATTTATACGATTTGCTTCAATTCAAATTCCATCTGCGGGCCGCGACGCGTCTTTGGGCAATCCATCAACAGATTTATGCGAATGCGGGTCAAAGGACTTGGCAGAGAGCGCCAAATGGATACAAAAAGCGAAAAGAGGACCTCCTAGCTGCAGCCAAATGGACTGCCGGCAATTGGCTAGGGCGCAGTGGGCGTGGCAAATTCTTAAAGAATTCACATGCAAATGTGTGGCAGCTGCTGAAGGTCAAAGGCCAAAGGGGGGATGATGGTGGCAAAAAACGAAAGCCCCACAGCGACCCTTGCGTCTAGGCCTTGTCTGTCGCTGCCTATGTGTGTGTGTGTGTGCGCGTGTGTGTGTGTGTGTGTGTGTGTGTGTGTGTGATATGAGCAAATAAATTTTTAATAAAAGGCGCCACATGTTGCCAATAGAAGCGCAAATACAAATGGATACGACGGCCAGACCATGTCATAGCCATCCATCCCGCCCCTATTTCGGGCCCAGCCCCTAACAGCTCGCCCCTCGCCCCTCTCCACGCTGTGCGCCTATCTATTGCTCCGTGTGCTCCACATGAGCCCAGACATTCGGCCGCTGCGCTGACGAGCCATTAGTGAATGACTTTTTATATGGCTACCCGGTGGCCTCCCACCCGGCGCTAGATGGCGCCAGTGTAGTGCGGGCTGCTGCTGATGATGGGTGTCTGATGAAGATGGACGGTGGAGGGCGACGGCGAATGCAGGAGAGGGGAAACATTTTTAATGTTGCCTCAAAGCGTTTTGTGCTCCATTTATCTTATGCACATTTGCAACCAGTCTGGCGGGAGGAGGGGGGAGAAGGGGAAGAGAATTTCGTGGGAGGGGGCAGAATGGAAACAAGTTTAAATAGATGCTGTAATAGCTCATCAGCCTTAAAAGCCTTTGCTCGAGCTTTCTTCTATTTTTTTGAGTTTTGTTATTATTGTTGATATTTGACGTATTTAACCTGAAGTTAAATTTACAATTCGCATTGGCAGCTTCTTGAAAATGAGTTGCTAAGCATTGAAAATTAAAGTTAACGTTAGATGTCGTTTAAGAGTTGCTTAGCGTTTAACCAGAAGTTAAATTTACAATTCGTCTCTTGGCATTTAACCTGCACTTAAATTTACAATTCGCATTGCAAGTCGCTTGTGTAAGTGTGGCTAGATCTATAACTTTTCGAATTGATCGAACTTTTCGAATCGAAGTTTTGTTTTCAAAAGCTAAGCAAATATTTGAAATATAAAGGAGATTTTGACATGAACTTTTGGCATCAAACTACGTACAAATTCGAAAACCAATCAATTTATTTCTGTTTTTTTTTTTTCCAGCAACTTACGCGAATTGATTGACATCTAGAACTCCACAGTCTATGGTAAGTTGTTACCCAAGTTATTACAAATTTTGAAAATCCCTTTTATTTCACTTTCCCACTTTCCCTTTCACTTTCACTTTGCTAACCTTTTGCTGCTTTGTTGACCAGAGCATCTTGTAGTCGTTGATGCAGACTTCTGCATTCATGATTTCATCTCAAAGTAAATCGCAGCTAGAAAAATACCACGTAATCGATTTCTGCTATGCAAGAAAGGAGCCTTAATGCTGAGTTTAATCAAGATATCTTGAAATCCAGAACGTTTTTTGCTAAGATAAACATCTTTTTATTAGGAACTGATTCTTCCGATAGAGCTTTTAGATATAGAAGTTCGATGTTGACATAATAGAGACGAGTTTCTTATAGATCGTCCGATCTTCCCTATATGATATAGTGTTCCGATCCCAACGATGTTTAGCGTATATATGTTGCATTTCATGACATGAGCTTGAAAAGTGACAGACATAAACAGATAAAGCTGGATCGACTCGGCTGATCAAGAATATATACATATAGATAAAGATATATAGATACATAATAACTAAATGGAGCTTGCGAGTTCTTGAAAGGTTGTTCATCTGGATCTCGTTCTGCTCCTGGCGTCTTTAAATACATCATATCTTATTGAATATCTGGCTCTTTGAAGCATATTAACTATTGATACCCTGTAAATAGAATACAATTTATACCCTGCATTTGCAAATTGAATTGCTGCGCAGCTCTGATTGCACTCAAGCAGACGTTTTCGCTTTGCTTCAATGGTTGCTACGGAACAGAAGCAAGAAGAAGACATTGTCCTGCTACAGCCAGGCCAAGGACAGCGGGGAGAGAGAGGAGGAGAAGGGGGGGGATTGGGGAGCAGAAGATGCCAAGTTAAGAGGATGCGGTTGAGCGTAAAGAAGTTTGCGTAGCCAGCGACTCTTCTGTTTTGCGCAATTTCCGCCAAGTGGTTTTTCCGGGCGGCAAACCTTCGCCAGTTTTCCAAGCGATTTGCATCCCCCCGTCCCTCCTCCTCACAAGCCTGAAAGAGAGAGAGGGAGCGATAGGGGGAGCTGAAAGCAACAAGATGAACATGGAAATTTCTTGTGTGCAGTTTTTTTTTCTTTCGATCTATTCATTGGACAATGGTTTTATGTTATTATGTTGTTTTCGATGGTGGCCGGCGAGAGCGAGGGAAGTGCGAGGGGTGGATCTCACACAGGGTGTTTCGCGTGCGTCCATGCTGAACTGAAGTTTTCGCTGGCTCGGGCAATTGGTTAGCTTCGACAAGCTTAGACTCGAAGGGAGGCCAGGCCCTTGTTGATTAGAGGCGTGGCAGGCTTTGGCGCAACCAATTGCCGAAACGCATCCAAAACGGCTGACGACGGCGGAATGTGGTCTCGATGGGCCCCACAATTTGGTTGGCAACCTCCGTTGGCGCTGGCATTGGCATTGGCATTGACATCTCCTCCGCGACATCATCCTCATAGACATCCAGATCGACAACCGCTGCGTCGGGCAGATCGTGCTCGGGCTCCAGTTCCACATCCATCTCGGGATCTGTGAGCATTTTCTGATTGCTTTTTAGGCTGCTGCAAGTGCGCTCGAGAAAGTCCTCAAACTCGCCCAGCTCTTCGTTGGGATCCTGGGCCAGCTCTGTGGGCCGATCAGTGGACTCCTCCGGCTCGGCGAGGTGTTCGGCTTTCGATGCATCCTGTATAATGCCAGACTGTGCCAGTAGCGACGTCTTCTGACCAAAAAGTGCAGCGAGTTTTTTCCTTTGCTCCGATGCCATGAGGTTCGGTTCATCCATGATGCATTCCTGTCCAGCGGCTGCCCGCGTCTCGGCAGCAAACACATGTATATGCAGGCTGGGCAGCTCCTTAACCAATATGCTGCCATCGTCCTGCACGAGCACATTATAGCTGGGTCGGCCCATGATCACGTCCACCTCCAGCCCGATCTCCGGCACTATCTGGATGCGCTGCAGCGATGTCGTCAGGCTGTTCAATAGCTCCAGATCGTTGATTCGCCGCTGCAGCAACATCTCGGCAGTTGTCTGCTCGGCCGGCATCAGCTGGCCCAGGAGCTGCCAGTCAAAGATCGAGGGCAGCAGCCCGCTCTGCACTATCGAGTCCGGCACCTCAAACGCAAACTTGCGGCTCTTCCACACGGCACGCAGCTGATCGATCTCCACCATGCCATACAGCTTACAATTTTCCTGCATGTCGCTCAAGTAAGAATATTCATTGTTCATGACTGCAAGGAGACAAAAAACGAGAAAGAGAAAGAGAGAGAATTAGAGAAAGAGCGTGATCAGAGATGGAAAGGCAGCTTTTAGCTGTATTAAGAATCGCCTTTTCGCTGGATCAAAAAGTGGTTCGAATGTCCTTGCCTATGAAAACCTATAGTAAATATAGGAAAACGGTTTTAGTAGTTCCAAAAGAGGCAGCAAATGTGGTTCACAGCCATACAATGTAAAATATATATATATGTATATAGGGGATTGAAAATGTGGTTCGAAAGTGGTTCGGAATTGAATAACGTAAGAAACATACTCTTGTGTATGCTTAAAGCAACAGATATTTCCACTAAATGTGGTTCAAATGTGGTTCGCAATCAACAAACATTTTGAACTGGTTCCAAAAGGGCAAGAAATGTTCAATAAGAGCTATAGATTGAGAACATTTTGTATATACATTTGTGTGCTTAAGAAACATATACATACATATTGGATTTGAATGTGGTTTAGATGTGATTCGCCATAAGAAAAAAGCCTCTTTAAGTGGTTCACAAAGTGGTTCACAAAATGGAGCTAATAAGGTTCGGCTTAAAAGCTTTACTCACTTTACTCACCGACAAAAAAAGTTGTTTAAATGTGGTTCAAATCAATATCTATAAGTTCTTTAGAATGTGAATAAACAAATATTATTCTCTCTCTCACGGTCACTCTTTCTCACACTCCCTCTCTCTCTATCTCTCCCTGTATCAAGCTCTCTCTCTCTCTCTTTATATCTCTCTTTCTCTCCCTCTACCTCCAGATCTTGCTCTCTCAAGAGTATTCTTCCTCTCTCGCTCTTACTCTAGCTTTTTCGGTGCCTCTCTTCTTCTCTCTAGCTCTCTCTCTCTCTCTCTCTCTCTCTCTCTCTCTCTTTCTTCCTCTAGCTTTTTCGGTCCCTCTCTATTTCTTTCTAGCTCTCTCTCTCCCTTTTTCGTTCTTTCTCTCTAGCTCTCTCTCTCACTCTTTCCCGCTTACTTTGGTTCTTCCTCTCTTTCTCTCTCTCTTTCTCTCGCCTACTTTCATTCTCTCTCTATCTCCCTTTCTCTCTCTCTCTCTGTCAAGGTCTGTCCCACTCCGTCTCTCTATCTCTCTCTCTCTCTCTCTCTCTTTCGCCCACCTTCGTTATTTCTCTTTCTAGCTCTATCTCACTCCCTCTCCCTCTCTCTCTCTCTCAAGCTCACTCTTCTTCAGTTCGTATATTCTACAATCTTTGGCTTAAGTAGAGCTCTGCAATGCTGTCTGTGATTAACCCCCGAGCTGGTTTTACTCTTTCTCATACTTTTGACCTTTGATACGAGGGCATAAAAGAACTTTATAATGGTAGCTATAAGAAACTTGAAAGCTTTAATATAAATAGGTGAAAATGCGTAACTGGCGAAACATATCTAGCAAGTAGTTGCCGTCCAGCTGTCCGCAGACAGCTTCAATTGTGTTTATTGTATTTAAATTAACTTATTTATTGTTATGGCCAACAACAAAAGTAAAGGCCCCGACACCCAAAAAGCCAGCGAGCCGCAGGCTGCACAGCCGACAAAAAGAAAAAAAAAAAACAAACAAAACACAAAAGTTGCCAACGAAAGCAATAAAAACTGAAATTTGTCGCCGCTTGTAAATGGAATTGTTTAAAGGTGAAAGCGAGCAACGGCAAACAAATAAACAAATTAAGAGGCTGCAGCGGGGTTAAACGTAGTCGGTTTCGGTGACCGGAGAGTGTGGACACGCGAGCGGGGGGGGGGGGGGGGGTGGTAGGGGGGAGGGAAAGAATCCGCAACGGATACGCATTATTTTTGCCAGGCCAGCGAACAGCGTGCCTCAGGAGGCGGCTGGCTCTGCCGCAACAATAAGCCAAAAGCTTCACAACAGCACGAGCTGCAATCGCAAGAGGGGTAGGGGAGGGGGAGCGTGCCGAGGCATGGCAGAGCAGAGCAGGGCAGAGGCGTGCTGTGGCGGGGGAGGGGGGTGCTTGGTCGCAAACGTCTGGGAATTGCCGACGACGGCGATTTAATCTTTGCAGACATTTTTATTCAAATTTATTTTAATATTTTTGCGACTTTCGACTGCGCCGGATGCGAACGCACACACAATGCAAGCGATTGGTGGGGGCAGGGGGTAGGGTGGGGGTATGGGGTTAGGGGTTGGTAGGGGTTAGGGGGTGGTAGTGGTTAGGGGTTGGTAGGCGCGGCTGACTACCTGGCCATATCAAATGCACAGCCCGACAGGCAAATGCAGGCCTCAGTCCCGTCCCAGTCCCATCTCCAGTCCCAGCCCCGCCTCCAGCCCCGTCCTAGTCCCCAGCCCCGTCTTCAGCCCCTTCCTAGCCACGCCTCCAGCCCCTTCCTAGCCACGCCTCCAGCCCCGTCTCCAGATCCGTCCCAGTCCAGAGTCCCTTCCCAGCCCCAACCCTTCCCTGTCCCGTCCCAGCCCCGTCCCCAGCCCCGTCCCCAGCCCCGTCCCCAGCCCCGTCCCCAGCCCCGTCCCCAGCCCCGTCCCCAGCCCCGTCCCCAGCCCCGTCCCCAGCCCCGTCCCCAGCACCGACCCCAGCCCCGACCTCAGCCCCGACCCCAGCCCCGTCTCCAGTCCCCAGCTCCGTCCGAGTCCCGCCCCAGCCCCGTCCCAGCCCCGTCTCCAGCCCTGTCCCGGCCCCATCTCAGCCATGTCCCCAGCCCTGACCCGTCTCTAATCCCGTCCTGGCCCCCGACTAAACCTCTTGCAGATGCGATCTATCTAATGCGATCGTTCGATTACTTAAAGACTTTCACTTACCTCTAGAAAATCAACTTGTTGGTTCAATGTAAAAGATTAGAGCGAAAAAAGAACGGAACGGGAAAATTAATCGCAGTTAAACTTAAAATTTTGGATAGTTGATTGTAAAAAAAACAAAAAAAAAAAAACAAGAAAATTTGATTCTATGAATATGCAAACTCCATCAAATTTTGAATCAGTCTCAATTGTACAGTAGAGCCTCGTTTTGATGCACGCGGGCACGCCAGCAACCTGTGACGATGTGGAGCAGCGTCGGCGGGAGGGGGGGTGGCGGTGTGGGCGATGTGGGCGGCTTGGTTCCAGCACTGGCTCGAATATCGAAATATTTTGGTTCCAATTAACTAGGGTGAGTCTCGCTCGAGACTCACAGAATCTCTCAAACTATATAATTTATTGTTATGAAATTCAAAGCCAAAGTGATTTAAACAGTTCAAGAACTAGAAACAAACAGAGAACTGAACAAATCTCGTTTGCCTTTTCGAATAATCAACAAACCTGCAAACCTCCGGCTAAGTAGGCCAAACACCTGGCCCGGGAACAGGTAGGCGGGGCAAGCCGCATAAGACCCGCGTTTGGCTTGAACCCGTTGCGAATTATAAGCAAAAGTTCAACTAATCGCATTGCGTATTTCGGTGTTACCAAAGGCATTGCTGTGCACAACAATGGTCACACTTTTTTCCGCATTCTTCGCCCAAAACTTTGCTTTTTTTTCTTTGCCGAACTAAAAGTTTTACCCGGAATAACAGTTTTCGGTCACATTTATTTGTTTGTTGTTGTTGTTTCTACTTTGTTTTATCAGTTCGGTTATTAAATTTGTTTTGGCTTTGGTCCCCTTTTGCTAGCCTCTCACCGCAATTGCATAGCCGGAATGCCCTCAATGTATGTATGTCCGCCGTAATGCGCTTAAGTGTCCGTTCCAGTGTCCGCCAGCTCGGGCCCCCAGCCCGGGCACGGCAACAGCTGCGATGCCAAAGATTGTCCGCAAAAAGGGCTACACCCTACAATTACAAGCGCACAAGTTTAAATACTCTATTCAGCGAGCGGCATATGCATTTATTTACCTATAAAGAATTGAGTTTAAGTCTACATCTTATTAGGTCTTTCGAAAGGAACCAGTTCTCGATGCATTTGAGCTAGTTCGCAAGCTGCATAAAGCTGATTGAATAGATTTTCGAAAGTTAAAAGCTTTGTCTTTTGCTTGGAACCAGTTCTCAGTGAATCCTTTACTTGGAACCAGTTCTTTGTGCATTTGAACTAGTTCGCAAGCTGCATTAAGCTCATTGAATAGATTTTCGAAAGTTCAAAGCTTTGTCTTATGCTTGGAACCAGTTCTCAGTGAATCCTTTGCTCAGAACCAGTTCTCAGTGAATCCTTTGGTTGGAACCAGTTCCCAGTGAATCCTTTGCTTGGAACCAGTTCTCAGTGAACCATTTGCTTGGAACCAGTTCTCGGTGCATTTGAACTGATTCGCACGCTGCATAAAGATGGACAAGTCGAGTTGCGAAAGAAAGTCCTAAAAGCTTATTGCTAACAATAAATGATGCATAGGCAATAATAATCCAAAAACACATAAAATTTAACAACAATAAAATAGTTCATTTATCTAAAAAATTCCACAAGTTAAACCTATTCACAGTTAAGTTCTTCACAAGGTTAAATCGCAAACGTGAAACACGAAAATGAAAGCTTTACTTTAAAAAAAAAAACAAGAAAAAAACACAGGGTATGCAGAAGATCAACGGAAAGGGGGAAAAAATGAAAGAACAAATGGAACGGGCACAAGGAACCAGTTCATGGGCGGAACGCGTCTGGCTCATATGTTTGTGATGGGTCGAGGAGGGGAGGGGAGAAGAGGGAAGGGAAGGGAAGGGGGAGCAGCCGGTCAGACATGTTGTCAACTTTGCGAAAAAGCGGAAGTTAGAAATTTCACAGTGCGGAGGATGCTCTGCTCTGCATGCAACATAGAATTCATTATGGCGGAAAATGTAAAAGGCATAAACAGCATCGCACAACATCCGCATGTCCGCACACACACACACACACATACTAAAACGGACAGCCATACATATGTATATACGTATCCGTAACGGGCGAGTGCATGACTGCGCGACGAGCAGAGGGAGCAGGAGCAGGGGGAAGGGAGAAGAAGCGGACAGACAATTCGAGTCCGACTCCGAGTCGAGGCGCTGTCCCGGATTTGTGCCTGCGTCGGCCTGTTGGCCAGTTCGACTTCAGTGCCCGCTTAATATGCTAAATGCTGCAACTTGTGCGAAAGGTCAACGGCGTCAGAGTTCCACGTCCGGGTCGACAATTGAGGCAGCCAACGTACTCTTAAAGCAGCGTACAATTTCAACAGGCCTTTTCTCCAATCAACTACATTATGTCGATTGCAAAGCTGCTACACAACAGCTGCGCAACCGTGGCGTGCTGATGGCATTTTGCTTATCGATTGCACTTTGAGTACTTGTCGCGAACAGGCATCGACATCGAACGAGGCATCGGCATCGAACGAGGCATCGACATCGACATCGACATCGAACAAGGCATTGTTAGCTGAGCTGCACGCGCACCAGATATGTATGTATGTGTGTGTGTAGAAATGCGTCGCTGCGGAGCGGAGAGCTCGCGAGTGGAGAGATTATGATTATGACGAACAGGGCATCGAACGAGGCAGCGAACGAGGCATCGACATCGACATCGAACAAGGCATTGTTAGCTGAGCTGCACGCGCAGCAGATACATATGTATGTGTGTGTGTAGAAATGCGTCGCTGCAGAGCGGAGAGCTCGCGAGTGGAGAGATTATGACTAGAGCTTTGCATGCGCGCGTGTCTGTGTGTGTGTGTGCGTGTGCGTGTATGCAAATGCCGGCTTTATGTTAGCGTGCGAAAGAGAGCGCAAATCGAAATCGAAAATGAAAATCTACAAGAGCAGGGGGTGGGGCTGGAAGAAGTGGAACATAAAGAAATGGAAGCAAAATAAAGTAAAAAGTTTGCATTAAAGCCAATGTAGAGTGTAGTGCTTGCTGCTGCCGCTGATGGCTGTTTGGGTGTAGGAGAGTGAGAGGGAGGGGGAGGGAGGGGTTTGAGTATTTGTGCTTCTGTTATCGATGCCGGCATTGTCAGGCTAATTCATGTGTCGCCTGCAGCAGGCGATGCTGCTAAATCGATTAAAGAGTCAACAGATTTCGAATGCAAAACCGCCGCAGGGCATAAAATATGCATGCACATTGCCGCCGTCTGTGTGACTGTGTGTGTGTGCGTGTGTGTGTGTGTGTGCGTGTGTGTGTGTGCGTGTGTGTGTGTAGGCGTGCCTAATGGGTTATCTTGCACAGATTAGTCCCGTTAATTGCCGCTGCCCGCGTTTTTAGTTAAATGAAAATTCAACTAAATAAATATGTGACAATTTAAATGCATTTCAATTACAATAAACAAGCCGCAATAATTGAATATAAATGTCATAAACATTGTAAAGCCGATAACATTTGCATGCGCGCACACACACACACACACGCACATACACACACACACGCACACACACACACACACACACACACATCGCATCGATACATGTATTTACATCTGCACACACACCTGTTTCTGTCTCTTTCGCGCTGGCCAATTATTTCTTGTGAATGATTTTCGCAAATGCATGAATTAAATTAATTGCCGCATTTAATGCGTTCGCCATTTTATAATTGCCCCCAATAATTACATGCAGCCAATAGAGGAAATTTCACCAAAAACCATTTGTCAATCGAGAAAAACTATTTAAACGGGCTTTCTGTACTTTCTGTCCAGGCATCGATAACTATCGATAACTGGAAACAAACGGTATTTCTTCTGTAATCACCAGGGCCAAGGGACAAGTTTATTAAAGTGCACTGAGAAGCACTCGAAAAGAATCTTATTGGCAATAATGTGAATGTTGAGCTTAAATCAAAAATGTATAGAATTGTTAACAACACAGCTCTTAACTGTGCTTGAGGCCTGTTTCGTTAGCCAACACTTAATCATTTTTGAACACTTTTTCTCACATTAATCGAACTGTAATTGAAAGAATCTTATTTACAATAATGTGAATGTTGAGTTTAAGCAAATATGTATAGAATTGTTAACAACACAGCTCTTATCTGTGCTTGAGGCCTGTTACGTTAGCCAACACTTAATCATTTTTCAACACATTTTCTCACAATAATCGGACTGTACTTAAAACTAAGACGTGTAAATAGTTCCCAACATGAGCTTACGGGTCTTCTCTTTGTTGCACTTGTGTTGACTTTAATTTGGCCAAGTTTTTATGGTCAACATACACACTCACACACTCTTTTCCTTTGTTGCCTTGGCTTTAGGCTTGCGACCCATTCAAAAGGGGGACTCACATAAGAGTAGAGCTCTTGAAAACAGCACACACGCACACGCACACGCACACTCTCGCACACACACACTCTCTCACACACACACACTCGCACACGCACACACACTCACACTCACACACACACACACCCAAATGTGTGGGGCGACAGGTAAAGAGTATAAATCCGCTGCTTTTGTGCTCGCCAACATTTTTAACATACTAATTAGTCTTTTGTAAGATTCATTATCATAATTGCAATTAACAACAAAAACGCGCCAAGGGCTCGACGGGTGTTCGGTCGGGCGCGGGGGGGCGGGGTTGGACAAGGGCTGGGGCCTAACCATGTTCGCGACGATGTCAACAAAAGCGAATGGCAAACGGCAAATGGCAAAAAAAAAAGAGGCGCAAAGGCAACACATCGTAGGCCCAGCTGCTCCGTCTGCTCCTCCTGCCCCGCCTGCTCCGCCTGCTCCTCCTGCCCCGCCTGCTCCTCCTGCTCCGTCTGCTGGCCTTGATGTGGTCGCCTAATCCTTGCCAGCTTTGCTCCTCGTTAAGCACCAGGCATGGCTGTTGCATTGACTAACAAATCACATTAATCCGTTGATTGCGCCGACTTTGCAAGGGGCTTTAAACGGAGCTCAAAGCTGCTTTCAGCTCTGCCTAATCCTGTCTAGGGACATTATCTATCTGTTTGCAAAGTTGATTAGCCAAGGACTTGATTCTAAATTGGCTGAAGCACATTTGTGGCTTGGCTCTGTTTGAGCTCCGTTTGGGTTTTGGCGGAGCCCTAAAGGAGTTTCTCTTTAAAGATGTCCCAAACCTCGTATACCCTGCACCTATTGAATGTGGTTTATTAAGGGTATATTGTTTATGTGCATTTGTATGTAACAGGCAGAAGCAGGCATGTCCCACTTCGAATAGTATATACATATACATATATATTCCTGATCAGGATGAAGAGCTCAGTCCATTGAGCTATGTCCATTACAAGAGCTGGAGACCTGGAATTGAAATACATATACATATGTCAATAGATATGTCGTATCATCATTTTCGGTGATATCTTCGATAGCTTCGAAATATCAATAAAAATCATCAAAAATCAAATATGTATGTATGTATGTGTGTATGTGTATGTATGTATGGATGGATGGATGGATGGATGGACGGATATATGTATGTATGGATGGATGGATGGATGGATGGACGGATATATGTATGTATGTATGTATGTATGTGTATGTATGAATGTATGTATGTATGGATGGATGGATGGATATATGTGTGTATGTATGTATGAATTTATGAAGATATGTATGTATCTATGTGAATGTATGCATGTATGCATGTATGTATGAAGGTATGTATGTATGTATGTATGTATGTATGTATGTATGTATGTATGTTTGTATGGATGGATGGATGGATGGATATATGTGTGTATGTATGTATGAATTAATGAAGATATGTATGAATCTATGTGAATGTATGCATGAATGCATATATGTATGTATGAAAGTATGTATGTCTGTGTATGTTGATATATGTATATGTGTATGTATGCATGCATATGTGTGTGTGTACGTATGTATGCATGCATGTGTGTGTGTGTACGTATGTATGTATGCACAAATCGTTCCACGGGCAGGGACGGGCAATACCCGCTAGTAAATGTAGTATATATGTACATATATGTTACATATTGATATTGTTTATATACAGCATAATTTATTCAATTTTCACATAGCTAATTCGCCTGCTTGTTAACAGCTAATTAACTGCGAGATAACATTATCTTAAAAGTAAAGGCTGAAATTCGCTTAGTTAATGTCACCTAATCATATTACATATTATCAAAACAGATTAAATACATATCCAAACTTGGAATGGGTGAGGCTAGATGCGGATCCATTTAACGTATTTAATTTGTGCTTGTTTCTATACCCTGTACTAATTAGATGTAGGGGAGTGTGTCTTGATAGCTGCAAATGTTGTTGCCAAAGGGAAGCATTCGTTGAGCAGAGCTGGAGCTATGAAATTTGGTATACAGCTAGTTGAATCGTATAAGTAATGATATTTGACATGACAAATTAAGATCAAAAGTTGGCTATGCTTAAATTCTCGTGTGTCTTCTTTGAATGCAAATAGTTACAGAAGCTAGGCAAAGGAGTAGAGCGGAATTCTATGGTACATTTTGAGAATATTTGAATGTTGTTTGTTTCTGCTTTGACTTGACTCAAGCAAAGGGCATCTCGCAGTCGAGCAGACTCGAGCAGACTCGGCGGGCTCTTTCGAGTAGTTGTTGTGAATGTAATTAGCGCCGAGTAAACATCTTCATATTCGTGCTCGTATTCGTAGAACTAACTATTCGCAAATGAATACACATATTCAGATGCGTATTCATTCGTTTGTATTCATAGGCGTATTCCAGCATCATTTATGGACTATATAATTGATTATGTAATCGTTTTAATGAACTCTTAATCGAATTACGGCTCAGCTCAGGCTGGATTTCGTGAATGTGTCTGTATGTGTGTGTCTGTGTGTGTGTGTGTGTGTGTGTGTGTGTGAGTCGAAACATATTTCATTTGATTGAATCCCCTTTGGATGTGTGTCCGGTTTCGCACCTGCTTTTAATTGACAGACTATCTCTATCTCTTTCACACTCGCTATTGCCGTCCCTTTCTTCAGGCCAGGCAATAAAATTTCAATTAGGCAAAAACCATTGAAGAAATTAATTGACAAGAAGCTGCTCCTTGAGCCAACACTTGGCAGTTTATTATATAGCTACCACGATATACTCTCTCCCTCTCTCTCTCTCTCTCTCTCTCACTCTCTCTCCCTCTCTCTCTCTCCCTCACACTCTCTCACTTACGCTCCACGCAATTTGCAGCTTCTCAACATGAAAATTAATTTTCGACAATTTACTGCGCAATCTTACGCAAAAGTTCAACAAAAGCGACGACGCCGCTCTTAACTCTGCCCCAAACCCCCTTCCCCGTATGGCCCCTTCGCCCCATTTCCCCTTCTTGCCTTTGCCAAATGCCTAACCCCGAAAGCGCGACCCCTGAACCCACATTTAAACCAAACAATCTGCAGCTGCGAGCGAGCGGCATTTAACGGCAAAGCGTTAAAATTCCTTTACACTTGGACTGATGCCGCGAGTGCCACACATACACACACACACGCACACACACTAATACACACGCACACACATACGCACGCACGCACAGCATGAGGGGCTGGGGCAGGGGCAGGGGCAGGGACAGGGCTTGTGTGCCCAAAGAAAATGCATAAAACTTGTTGAAAAATTGTTCATCTTGAGCTGCTGCTGTTGTAACGTATGAGCGCGACATGCAGCCCACCCCTCGCCTTCCCTTCCCTCATACCTCCCTCGCTCCACCAGCTAGCAACTTGCAACATCCGCTACCCCTAGCCGTAGCCCAACCTTATTGCTATTCCTCTTGCTGCTTCTTATGGCTTTTCAACTACATTGTCATTTAATTTTGGCAATAAATGTGTGCTTAAGGCAACTTCCCCCTTCTCCGACGCGTCCCTCTTCACCCCACCCCTTCCCCTTCCCCTTCCCACCGATGGCTCATCATTTCCGGCCGACGCAGACGACAACATTGTGTGCAAACTGTCTGATAATCGTCTTCCGCCTATTTTAACGTGACCTCCAGCTCCAGCTCCCCCTCTCATGCCCGTTCCCTGCCCGCCCCCTTACCCTGCTCGAGCGGGGTCTTCTTTTTCGCGCACATGTGCGCCGTTTAAATTATTCAACGGAAACGACGACTACGAAGCCGCCCCCAGCCACGCCTTACTTCTATTTGTGTGGGTGTGCGTGTGCATGTGTGTGCGAGTAAAATATGATATTATGGCGCTCAAATAAATTACGCGGAAAATTATTGTTAGCCCGATTCGTAGCTGGTCTTCCACAATGCTTCAGGCACCCAGCCACGCCCACACTCCAGCTGCACTTCCATCTTCCAGCCCTTAGCCAACGTATGTTAAGCAGCTTCAGCTGCCTTTTGACGGCCACTTAAGCCACTTCATGTGTTAATACGCAGCGGCAATGAACTGAAGCATCCAGTTGCCATATTGCCATATTGCCACATTGCCGTGCCTTGTTCTGGCCAGGAAATCAGACAGCTATTGTTCACCGATTCATCCCAGCTGCTCAATTGCCCTTAAATGTCCCTCTCTTTATTTATTTTGCAAAATTTTCATCAATAACTGAACGGCTGATCGATTTCTTTAAGGTGAGGCTGGTAAATCAAATTGAGCCACGTTCTATATGTATGTATCTGGAGCTAACAAACCCAACGAATGTTATCCTAACCAAATCTCACTTTGAACTTTTAACACTTTTAAGTATTAAACAAGAACTCAAGTAGTTATTTCAGTCAGTCAGCCAATCAATCAGTCAGTCAATCAGTCGGTCAGTCTTACAGTCTATCGGTCAGTCTGTGTATCTATCAATCAGTCAGTCTGTCAGTCAGTCAATCAGTCCATCAGTCAATCAGTCAGCCGTCTGTCTATCAATCAATCAATCAGTCAGCCAATCAATCAATCTGTCAGTCAGCCAGTCAATCAGTCAGTCAGTCGGTCAATCAGTCAGCCAGTCAGTCAGTCAGTCTTACAGACTATCAGTCAGTCTGACTGTCTATCAATCAGTCAATCAGTCAGGCAGTCAGACCGTTAATCAGTCCATCGATCAATCAGTCATTCAGTCTTACATTCTATCAGTCTGTCTGTCTGTCTATCAATCACTCAGTCGGTCAGTTAGTCAGTCAGTCAATCAGTCAGTCAATCAGCCAGCCAGTCAATCAGTCAGTCTTACATTCTATCAGTCAGTCGCCTGTCTATCAATCAATTAGTCAGTTAGTCAGTCAGTCAGTCAGTCAGTCAGTCAGCCTTGCCTTTAGTATGTGCTTTGTAGCTTCTACTGCCAGCCCGTCTACTTGGGGTATCAATTTCATATATTTTGACTAAATCAAGAGTCAAATCATTTTTGGACTTGGAATTTTTACCGATTTGGCGAAAGGCTTGAAATTTATTGGCCCCTTTTTGGGGTTGTCGGGGCACCAAAAACAGACAGTTGAAAATTTGAGCTGCCCATTAAACGGGCAGCACAATCAAATATTAGCACAAGGGTTAAGCCGTAATGTCGAAAGGGGTACAGGAGGTGTGGTGAGGGGGCGTGAGTAGGCGAGGGTTACTCGGAGATGGAGTAGCGAGCAGGGGCAAGGTGGGGGCCAGTAGGGTAGAGGGCATAAGTGCGTTTGGCATGAAATGAGCTGCAAATCCTTTTGGTAACATTTGAAGCCAAAGCTTAAGCTCGGGAAAGGGGCGATGGTTGGAAAGGGGGGGAGTGAGGGCTGCTGCTGCTGCTGCTGTAATCTGTACGCTTAGGTCAGTTATTGGGAGTAGGCTGTAAATACTTTAGTCGAACGCCAGCTTGGGGCTCCCTTTTTGGGGTTGCCTTCGGTGTCCTTTTTTGGCTGCTTTTCGGTTGGTTTTCGGCTGGCTTGTTCGTTGTCCTGCTGCCGACAGCAGTAAATATTTATGCTTGTGTTTTATTTATTTACATTGTCAAAACCAATTTTGCCCAAGGGTTCGATTGTTTTTCACCCTGCACAACGCACATCCCCCCTCCCCCTCCCCCACCTCTGGCTGACACTTGTCAGCGACACGCATGCAAACAACATTTCTGGACAGAACTTGACGAAAGTGTTGTTTGCTTTCAATTAAAAAGCTTCGCGCTTTGTCGCTTTGTCGCTTTGTCATCCACCTGCCAAATACTTAATCGCCGGCTGGGTCAGGGCTAAAAGTGAAAGTGGAAAGTTAGAGCCAGCTTTTCGGATTGGTCCCCAGCCGGCACTCGACATTTCGATTGCAATTCCAAGCTCATTCTGAATTATGGTCCAATTAACTTTTCATGCGGCACTTGGGCTGAAATTGAAACGAGTATCTGCAAAACGGCTTTAGGATGAGGTTAAGCAGCAAATGTCATAATCAACCACATATTTGTACACTTGCCAGCTGATTGCCTCTCCTTTCTTATGCTGCCATAATCCTATGTACATCCTTTTGGTCTGAGGTCGAGACGGCTTAAGTGGGTAATTGCCCAGCGCTCAAGAGCATGTGAGTAGAGAATGGAAATGGAAAAGCATTTCCCACTTAAAAACATTTCCTTGAATGTTGTGTTATGCGACGCAAAGGTGTTAGTTTATCTCACAAACAACTTTGCCTGAAGCTAACTCGTTAGTCCAGTTAAAATTTTCTCAGCCTTTACCTTAACCTTAACTTTAACCATAACCTCAACCTCAACCTCAACCTCAACCTTAACCTTAACCTTAACCTTAACCTTAGCCTTTACCTTAACCTTAACCTTAACCTTAACCTTAGCCTTTACCTTAACCTTAACCTTAACCTTAACCTTAACCTTAACCTTAGCCTTAACCTTAACCTTAGCCTTAACCTAAGCCTTAGCCTTTACCTTAACCTTAACCTTAACCTTAACCTTAGCCTTAACCTTAACCTTAGCCTTAACCTAAACTTAAACCTAAACCTAAACCTTAACCTGAACCCTAACCTTAACCTAAACCTTAACCTTAACCTTAACCTTAACCTTAACCTTAACCTTAACCTTAACCTTAACCTTAACCCTAACCTTAACCTTAACCTTAAGCTTCAGACCCTGACTTATATAAATCTCAACCCTATCTTAACCTGGACATATTCCAAGCCACCTCGCCTGACCCTTAACCGATCTGAGTTTCTGCTGAGTTACATCAAGTATACGCAATGTATGCTCTCCAATAATAGCTGAGCCACTTTTATCGATTGTTTTGCATTATCTGCTCTTTTGCAATCCAATTTACTCAGATGCCGAGTGCTCTATTGAGGCAAAAACGGAGAGTCCATTCAGTTCAATCCATTGATGTGAGCATGGCAATTTGTGTGTGTGCGTGTGTGTGTGTGTGTGGGTCTGTGTGTGTGCATTAGGTTGTTTATCACGTTAAAAGATTGAATGGAGCCCCTTGAATTGCCACAAAAGACAACTAAAGCACTTGGAATCCTCTTTGTGTTGTTGTAGCACGATGTTGCTTGTTGTTGTTGTTTGTTGTTGTTTGTTGTTGTTTGTTGTTGTGTTTTTTGTGTTTTTGGAACGGAACTGAAACTCGGCCATCGGGGGGCATTCGCATGTCAACAGAAATGCCTTTCAATTTATTTAATAATGACCCCAATCAGTGGCTTGACGGTCCCAGCTTAAATCTGGTCCCTCCTTCGGGTAAGCCGCGGGGCTCGCTGCGTTCTTTGAATGAAAACTTTTATTAATGCCAGAACGGTCTGATGTCGACTGCCGATGCCTCGTATTCGCCCTTTCGCCCTTCGCCTTCGCTTCTCTGGCGTTTTGGTGCAGCGTCAGCTTGAGCTTCAGCTTCAGCTTCATTATGCGCCTGAAATTATGCAAGCAACTTTAATCCCCGGCAACTGGCAACTGGCGACTGGCAGCAGGCGAATGCCCGACACGAGATATTAGCACTTGGCTTCGTCGCGCAGCATCGCTTCAATCCTCCTTCCGATTCGACCAGTCCCCTCTTCAACTCTTACACAAGTTAACCCCCTCAACGCACTTATCTGCAACTTGCTTTATGCATAAATGGCGCGCGACTTTGTCGTTGACGCATTCCCATGCATCCGAATGGTGGGTCTTGTGGGCAAAGGTGGTCGTGGGCATGGAAGGGGGTGGGCGCTCATTTAGCAGCATGAGCATGGTTTTGTAGCTTTTAAATGAAGCGCCGAGATACACTTAATGCTCCATCAATTACCATTCGTTTCTTGCTACTCGCTAGTTTGCACTCGCTCTCGTTAAAGTCGCTCGTCGGAGAATCCCCAGCAATAAAGCAAATGAAGTGCAGTATTGTGCAGCTAACTTAAAGCTCTCCATTAATAAGTTGCTCTTTAAAAGCAATTTGCTACTCGTAAGTTAACGCAGACTTTCGCTAATTCTCACTAGCCCTGACCGAGATTGAGTGAGTGCAGCGAGAGTTACTTTCTCTCGCTATCTTTAAATATTTCTATACATCTCTTTCTCTCACTGTCTCTCCTCTCTCGCCCTGCAAAAGTCAGTCTCTAATAGATAAGTATTGATTCCCCTTGTTATTCGCTTCGACTGCGTAACTACCTTAAAGTAAATAAAAGTCTATACAATATTGGTTACACTTTCACTCGCTCTATTGAGACTCGCTGCTCGCTCGTTTGTAAACTCTTTCGTTGGACTGAATGCGTTCTACAAGCTACTCGCTAATTGCATCAGACTCTCGCTACTCGTTGCATGTTTTACTCGCTCTCGTTGCAATTGATACGATTTCGCAATTGATACGATTACGTCTCGTCGCTCTCCACTCGCTACTCGCTACTCGCTACTCGCTACTCGCTACTCGATACTCGATACTCGCTACTCGCTCATCGAGTAGTCATTCGCTGCTAGCTCGCTTGCACTCGCCACTCGCTCGCTTGAACTCCAATTTGATCTAAAGTTGACTCAACTGCTGCTTTCACCTTTCACCTGTGTAAGTGAAGCTCTGACTAAGACGCCATGCCCGTCTACCGTCGACCAGGGGGCAGCCAGTGTCGCCTGCAACAGCAGGCTTGGGCTCAACCAAAATGCAATTAGTGGCCACAATATGGCGACGGGTGGGCGAGCGGGCGGCCTTTGGGTTTTATTGACGTCAAAATGTAAATGGAAAATGAAACTGAAAATGAAAGATGGCGACCACAAGTTTCAAAAATCACTAATGGATTTTTAATACAATAAATAATATTATGCACTAAGTGGGAAAGGAGACAGACTGTGTGTGCGCATGGGAGCTGGTAGCTGGCAACTGGTAGGGAGCAGGGAATAGGGAATAGGGAGTCCATCATAACAAAAAAGAAAACTCTTGTCATCCATTAAAATGACACACAGCCCACGCACGAGTCCTCTATATATAGATACACATATAAATATATGAAGGAGTTGATGAGACAGCAGCTCCTATTAGAAAAATGTTGTCCTAAAAGCAATTGGAAGTGGGCCCAAAGCAAAAGTTAGCCTCACACTCAAGCGGGTCGATGAGCGGGGTGGGAGGTGGGGGAGTCGTTTTCATCGATATAATTGAATAGATGCGCCTTTATTGCCATAAATGCCTGCTGCAAAGGACACAAAGTGCTATTTGAGGCCACAAAAACCACAGAAAACATTATAGCCCAACACACAAAGCAGGCGAGGTCGGTCACATTGAAAGCAAAGCCGAATTGGCCCAGAACTAGCTCCCACAACAAAATCTATTCAATGCCTAATAAGCATTATAAATCATATCTAAATGGAATCCAAGAGATCAGACAAGAGAAGAGCTTCGACATATCTCGTTTTGTCAGTTAAAGATATAGAAGAAAGTCTGTATGCGATAGCAAGAGATCAACTCGACCTCGATGAACTACGATTGAGTTGTAAAGTTAAGCTGTAGAGAGTGTCTCTTAACTAAAGACGATCTCCTACACTTCAGATACGTCTGAACTACATTCAAGACTCAGCTCGAAACTAACTTAAAGATACACAGATACAAAGTCAGGTTGGGTTTCCGGGTTTCATTTTAGATATTGTTGATGATGTCGGGGCAAATGCAATATATTGTATGGCATATATTCAAAGATTTGCCAGGAAGTAAGCGTAACGATTTTTCGACCCTTATCACAAATGATTAAATCTTCAAATCTTACAATCTTAGAGCATCCAAAGGTCGGTGTGCCTTGCAGTCGATGCTTCTTATTAAGTTGAACGAAATCAATAATTCATTAAAATAATGCTTGCAAACCGGGATGAATATTTATATATGGCCAATAGAGAGCCGATGACAACAAAGCGCCACAGCATGAGCTATGCAAATCGACCAGGGGTTAGACTAAGTCTGTGTGTGCGTGTGTGTGGGGGTGTGTGTGTGTGGCAATTGGCATCTGAGTTGGCACATGTAATCCCCAACAATGTTGTTAACAACTGGCGAACGGAGTGCGGATAACTCTGGTTAGCAGATAATAACTGACAGCACTGCAAATGGAAATTGAGATGGAAATGGAAATGGAGATGGAGTTGGAGTTGGAGATGGTTACATTCTCGCTGCACTGAAAATGAAGAAGTTAAAGCGAGAAGCGGCTCGTCTAAAGGCGCGGGCGAAACAATCAAGGAAGCACTTAACCGAATGAAACACAAGTAAACAAATGAAAGTAAGTAAACACAAGACAAGCCAAAAAGCAAATAGTTGGAGAATATGGCCAAAGGGGTGTGCGGATGGAGAGGAGGAGGAGAGGAGAGGTAGATTGTTGGTAATAGTATGCGGAGCCGTCCGGAAACAAAGCACAAGTTGGCGGAGCCAGTGGACGGTCCAAAACTAAAGCAATAAAATGAAATGAAAATGCATTAAGTATGCAGAGGCGGAGATGCGGATGCGGATGCAAATGCAGTTGGAATTGATGCCGAGTCGCAGTCACAGTTGGAGTCGCAGTCGCAGTCGCAGTCGCAGTCGCAGTCGCAGTCCCAGTCGCAGTCGGAGTCGCAGTCGCAGTCGGAGCTGGCGGGTAAATAAAGACGCTGCCAACGGCCATCAACTTGATGCATGGCCCAGGCAGGCAGACAGACGCGGCCAGAACTTGTCACTCAGTCAGTCATTCATTCATTCGTTCATTCGTTCATTCATTCATTCATTCATGCATTCACTCACTCACTCACACACTCAGACACTCACTTATTCATTCACTCAGACAGGCAGCGAGTAGTTGGCGACATAATGCAACAATGCGGCGGCATTTAAATCATTTTTATGGCCAGCAGCAGCATGCCACATGCCACTTGCCACATGCAACAGGAACAACAACAACAACAACTTCGACAACAGCAACAACAACAGCGACAACAACAACAACCACAGCGACGACAACAACCACAGCGACAACAACTTGAAGCCAGACAATTACTTTAGCTGACAAGCCAGCATTTTTAAATATCCTTTCTCTAACTAACTTGCTCTATCATTAAACAAATAAACAAGGGTGCGCCAGAGTCGGGTGTGCTCGACTAGTAGATACCCTGAACCTATTTCTACTGTCGCCCTCCCTGAGTGCCTGGGCGTGGGCTTTGCACATGTTTTCTTCAACAACTTTCAAGTTTTCCAACCGATTTGGATGAAATTTTCAACAGCAGATCTCAAGATGTTATCGAATATTTGTATACTCTCAGAAAGCTTTTGCTTACAATTGTCGATTGTAAATTTGTGAATAGCTATAACTGATTTATAGCTATAGATATTCATAGTACATACATATGTAGATACTTATTGGGTTCGGAGAAGCTCCTTTCCCCCTGTTACAGAGATACCTCCCATAGATACCACTACCCCTCCACCCTTCTCTTTAAAGGATTCAGGGTTAAAATATATACAAATGAGATGCCCGTTCCCAAAGAACAGCTCTACATATTGCCATGATTATGGCTTTATCCTATGCAAAGGTTTCCCAGTTTCTTCTCGACTTTGACTTGTAGCTCTCATATGAATGTGAGCTGCAGCAGCTGTGCCAAAGGTTGACCGAAGACTGTACGACCCGATGGGCTAGAACGAAACAAATATACTCTTACTCTGTGCAACCTCAACTAATGTGTGCAGACTGCATGTTGAAGGCCTAATGCCCGCTTGAAGGGCATTTGGGCAACCATCAACGGCTGCTGTTGTGGCCCACAACTTTTTCTATTAGCGGGCATATTTTTTTGCTTCCTGCGATTTTTCGATTTTGATAAATTCTGATGCGTCTTTAATATCAGTTTGTCATTGTCGCTGCTGCTATCCACAGCCGATTGTCATCAACAACAAGAGCTAGAACAACCACGACGAGGACGAGGACGAAGACCAGGACGAGGACGAGGACGAGGACGAGGACGACAGCTGTTGCTATCTGCGATTCGGTGTTGTTCACACATTTTCCTGATGAGTTTTCGCGTAAATAGCTGCAATAAAATATTGCTCAACATTTTTCATACAACATTTTGCAATTTAGCTTCAGTTCCCCAATTTGTATTCGTGGGCAGGGGGCTCGAGCATGGGCTCGCTTAAGCGATTACCGATTACTCTCAAGCTTTTCGATAACCGATTACCGATTTGAGGTAACGATAAGGATATTTAGAAAGAATTCGAATATGTCAGCCGAAAGTTGTGATTAAGCTTGTGGAGAAAAGTGTTGAGAAACCGCTGAGAAACGGGGCAAACATAACAAATACAGCACAAGAGTTGAAGAATTCAAATACTTTCAAGAGAGAAAGAGAGAGAGAGAGAGAGAGAGAGCGAGAGAGAACGAGAGAGAGAGAGAGAGAGAGAGAGAGCGAGAGAGAGAGAGTGAGAGAGAGCGAGAGAGAGAGCGAGAGAGAGAGCGAGAGAGAGAGCGAGAGAGAGAGCGAGAGAGAGAGAGAGGGAGAGAGAGAGAGAGAGAGAGAGAGAGAGAGAGAGAGAGAGAGAGAGAGAGAGAGAGAGAGAGAGAGAGAGAGAGAGAGAGAGAGAGAGAGAGAATAAGTTTACAAGCCAAGCAAAGTTCTTATCGGAGAACATCAATTCATGGAGATTACAAATTGGTTGTAGTTCTTGTGTATAAAAACAGTGTTGGAAAACTTATAAAATATGTGATCGCTTAATAGTAAGCAGAGGACCTGGAATGAAATTCGAAGCTACTTTTCGTAGAATACGCGAATTCAATGTTAAAAACCTCCCTAAAGGGCTTGGACTTTCTCATACTTGAGGGGGTTTTTCTTCGGGCAGTGTAGGAAAGTGCTTCAAGACTACTTCAAACTTATTCATAATAACAGCCATGGTTAATTTATAGACTTTAGAGTCTTCTACACCTGCTGTGGCTACATTAGCCACCTCCTGATGGGGCTTATGGCAAGCTCTTCTTCTTGATTGAATTATGCCTTCATTTCCATGGTGTTGTGAGGTACTTAATCAATATTTCGGACCCCTTTAAATGTTGTTGATTTAATTGCGTTTGGCACTGGCGTAAGTTGTACAATTCCTTAACCCCATAACGCCTGGCAAATAAATCAAATGCGGCCGGAGTTGATTGCGAATCGATGAACTCGACACCCAACCAGCCTGATCCGACTTCGACTTCGACTCGAGGAGCTGCTGTTGTTGCTGTTGCTGCTGTGGCAGTTGCAGCTGCTGCTGCTGCTAATTTACTAACGTTAATTAATGGCAAAATCGAAAATGTTCGCTTTGAACTTTGAACCTAGCCGCAGTGCCACAGACCTCCCACGACATAGCGCCACTTAAAGAGTTAACACCCCGACCCGCTCCACTCCCACGCAGCCTCAGCTGCCACACAAAGGAAACGGAACACACTTTGCCCCGTCGAAGTTGCCGTTCAGCTGCTGCTGCGGGCTGCGGTTGCAAATAGACTTGAAGCAACACCAGCAGCAGCAGCAGCTGGCCGAGGGAAAGGCTTTCAGCCCTTATTTTGGCCAAAGACACAGCCAAGTTATGCCAAGGAATTGAAGCGCTTAATTTGTGCCGGCAACGGATATGAGATACCAAGCAAATGGCGGCAACGCGGCATCGGGTCGATCCACTCTCCAGGTCCTAGCACAAACATTTTTACTTGCCGCCGCGTCTCGCTGACTAATTTTGCATGCAGCACACAAAAGCAGACGCAAGCTCCAAAGTGGAGTAGTTGGCACCAGGCGCAAAGCCCAGGCGGGGGCTCAGTCTCAGTCCACAGTCACAGTCTCAGTCACAGTCTCAGTCCTCAGTCACAGTCTCAGTCTCAGTCCTCAGTCACAGTCTCAGTCAGTCTCAGTCACAGTCTCTCAGTGCTCAGTCACAGTCTCAGTCACAGCCTCAGTCAAAGTCGCAGTCGCAGTCACAGTCTCAGTCGCAGTCACAGTCACAGTCGCAGTCCTCAGTCACAGTCCTCAGTCACAGTCCTCAGTCCTCAGTCTCAGTCACAGTCGCAGCCTCACAGTCACGCAGACAATTGATTTGGACTTTAACTGGGCGACACAGCAAGAAACTGGCTTCAACTCCCAAGTAAACACGGCGCGTCCAGCTCAGCTTTAAGTTAAAGTCGCAGCCTGGCGCCCGAGCAGGGACGTCAGCTATGGAAGCGCTGGCTAATGTCTGTGGACTAGCACTAACACGTACGCATATGCTATAGAACACACACACACACACACACACACACAGACACACACACACACACACAGACACACACACACACACAGACACACACACACACACACACCTGCTACACACACCCACACCCAGCCAGCCGATACACACAGTGCACTTGGTCGAGAGTTTGGTAGTTTGAACACGAAATATTTTATTATTATATATAATTTGCCATTATGATGATTATACGTGGGTTGCGGATTTGGATTTGGATTCGGATTCGGATTTCGATTACCCTTGCGCAGCATCATGTCGATTCCAATACAGGTTTTTCGGATTCAATGAACGTCGCGCCGCATACTTTATGGCCTTGACGCAATCAGAGACAAGCTGCGCGAGAAGTGACCATTGCTTCGCTTCCCACTTCCAATCCCCAGGAGGTAATTGACCCACACTTTCATATTGCGACTCTGCGAGGGTGCCGTGCGAAAAAAGGTAGAAGAAGAAGAAGTTAATGGTTCCATGGTCTCGCAGCCATTCTGCAGTGCATGTTAATCCACATGCCAGCTGCAGTCAATTAAGCAAATAATTCGTTTTTATCATTTCCATATTTGAGGTGCACACAAAGGCGAAGTCCAGTCTAGTATTCGAATGAATCATGAATCAGGAAAACGTTTACATTTAAAACAAAGCTCTGATGAGTCAATCATTTTAATCTTATAGCTTCTACACTTGAAATAATTCATACTACAAAACGTCTGTCATTCATCATCTATCATACATGGCATTATATTACATATATTCATCAGGCTACATCATTTAAAATGTATACATATTACATCACATATCAAATATCCCATATTACATCATTCAGCCATAGAACAAGCGCATACTATTCTTTCATCAATCACAGTAAATATGCTTTCATATGTAGGATAAATCTGGCATCCATCAGACATCTAACGGGCATCCAGACTTGCATCAAGCATCTATCGGGCATCCTTTAGAAGTTCTTCGTACTTGCATCAAGCGTACATCATGATAACATCAAGCATTTATAAGGCATTCGTCTACATCCTTCATACTTGCATACGTACATCATACTTTCATTAGGCATCCATCATGGCCACATTAGGCATGCATAAGGCAACCTTCAGACTTGCATCAGACTTACATCGCTCCCAATTCATTATACGTTTATCAGACCGACATCATGCATCTGTCAGGCATTTATAAGAAATTCATCACACATACATCATTCATTCATTAGGCATGCATCAGGCGCGTCTACCCAACTTACATGATCCCCTTTCATCAGGCATCCATTAGACTTGCATAAGCCGTACATCAGGGCAACTATCAAGCATTTATCAGAAATCCTTCAGACTTACATCACACATCAGTCATTCTTCAATCAGTCATTCACTTGTCTCCCTTCAGTCGCACATTCCGCAGCTTACAAAGCATTTCTCAGTCACATGCAGCCATTGGATCATCACGAGAGACTGTTATGGCGTCAGGCCCTACACCAAAGTTGATTGACGGCAGAATTTGAGGCAATTAGCTGGAATTATCATGGCTGGAATTGTCATCTGATTGTCAGCGCTTTGACATGCACATCATCAGCAATGGAGACGGAATCGCTTCGTGCATAAATTAAGCAGCCAACGAGGGACGATAGCGATGGGAAGAGGAATGGGGGAGAGGGAGGGGCGGAACTGGTTGGTAAAAAGCTCAAGTTGCACTTAATTAACTGCAATAAGAAAAACTGAAATTAAGCCCCAAGCGGAGGGGCGGAGGGGCGGAGGGGCGGAGGGGCGAACAGGGACAAAGCGAACATGATTAACATAATGCAGATGGGGCTGATGATAATAAAAATGATGACGATAATGACACTGACGATGATGATGATGATGATGATGGAGCTGGGGAAAGTGCAACAAAGGCGAGGCGTTGCGAACTGGGCCAAAGTCTCATAATTCGCTTAGCTAATTTTGGCTCGTTAGCTTCGAATGGTCGAATGGTCGAAGGCTGAAGGCAGCCCAGGACACGATGCAACAATAATTGCGTTAATAATTGCTAATGGCCAATCATTGGGCAATGTTCGGCGACAGCGGGCCGGCAACAAATGTTGCCAAGCAGCTGGCAACATATGTTGCCGGCGCATTGGGCTGCCCAATTGGCCCAAAGCGGTTCGTGCCGCTTCGTGTGGCAAGTTCGTTTGCGACATCGGCGGCAGTGCTCGTGCGGCAGCGGCAACAGCTGCCGCAGCTGCCACACGCTGCGAAGTGGCAGGTGATAAACACAGCCTGCAACAGCTACATTCCCGCCCCGCCCCTCCCCGCCCGCCGCTCGCTTCACTTACATATTCATATCCAGTTTCCAGTTTCAGTGTCAATTGCAGTTTTCAATTTCGTTTGTCAGACACCCTTCACCTTCTTTTCCGCACAGCGAAGGTGCCACAAAACGAGCGCCGATAAAAATTTCAAGCATTTCCGGTCGTATCTATGGACGGAGAAGAAGAAGAAGAAGCAGCAGCAGCAGGAGCTGGAATACAAACAAACGGGCCTTCTTTGCATTCCGCGCATTTGTCGGCACGGGTGGCAGCTATCACAAGAAATAAATGCCAAACAAAAAAAAACAGAAGGAAAAATTGAAGAAAATGGAAAAAGAAAAAGAAAAAGAAAAAGAGAGAAAGAAGAAGAAAAACCAGAAAAAGAACGAGAAGAACAAAGAGAAGATGTTAAGGAATATAAGAGAATATAGCCCCAGTCGAAAACAATATACAAAATACGTGCTCTAGTCGAGCACACCCGACCGGCAGATACCCTGGAATCAGCAGTGTACTGTATCGGTTACATTTGCACTTCACACACTCACGCACGCACGCACACACACACACATATATATATATATAGCCATGTTTCTTAGTTCAATCTTGAAGTCTGTTGCCTCGGTGCTCAAAGTCCGATCTTTTTGATACATTTTCGGAAAGCTTTGCTTTCATTTCGTCTGGAATAAGGTAGTTATATTCTTGCATTCTTCGAGAGAAAATAACAATGTCAATGCGAGAGATTAGTTAAAATTTGATATACTCCTCTTGCATATGATATACGGGGTAGGTAGGTCGTGTTATGCCTAGATCGACTCGGTTGGTCGTCCCGATTGAGAATATGCATATACGTATTCTATAAGCTCGCCATTATACCCTTTGATTCATTATCTAGATGCTCAGGTCGTAAAATACAAACGAAATGCAAGAGAAATGAATGCCAAATACTCTTAATTCCCAACCAATTGCTATTATATACTCTGATCCGTATGATTCGATACGATTTTGCTTATATGCAAAGCTCAGGAAAATTGTTATAATGAATGATCAACGATATCTCTGCCGACGAATACCCATTCTCCGATCGATTATATCTATTGTGCTTTATAATATAATACCGCGATCTGGATAAGATGTGGCTCAAATATAAGTAGCATAGTATAAATAGGGGTTCCGATCCGTTCCGCTACGTTCCGATGCGAGCAGACGTACCCAGTTTCTTGATAGACAACTAGAGTAAAGAAAATAGAATACCCTGTAAGGGAAACGGGCTCAAAGGGAGCTCTGCTCGAGTTTCAAGCACCGAAGAACACCTGGGGAATAGGCAACGGTTGGTGGGTTAGTGGTGGGTGGGGCCGGTGGGGCTGGGGGCTGGTGTTGCCACCTACAGCCACGCCTACCTGTGGCACAGTTGGGGGCGGCTTCTCAAACTCCTTTTTGCGTACTTTTCAAGGTCCTGACATTGAAATTTCAAAGAACTTGAAAAAAAAACCACTCGAAAAAAAACTTAAAACTTTAAATATTTTTCCACATTTTCCGTTCTCGAAATGTGCTCTCGAGCTGCGCACAGACTGAAGTGAGATTTTCATATATAGCTGCTTCAGGCAGCAACAAGCTGAAGTTTATGGAAAAGCCAACTCTGTTTGGAATATATATGTAATTCGTCAAGTCGACAAATGATGCGCGCAAAATCCATTCGACATTTTTCATATATACATCCATATATACATACATCCATATATACATATATACATCCATATATATTCCATGTAGAGTATAAACTTTTCAATCTATACGATAGCTAAGAACTAGCAAAGGATTCAGTTTTCGTCAATAAGCTTTTGGATACGTAAAAAGATGCTAAAATTAAGAAGCCTCTTGAAAAGGCTTCCCAAATGCATTGAACATAGTGTTGTAAAGCGATTTCTGACCAGTGTTGCGCAACAAAGTGAAACGAACTGGAAGTGCGATTAGGTTTTTAGCGAGTCTTTATACAGAAATAACAATTTGATTAATTTCAAACCATTTTGTTAAACAAAGGACGAAAACTTAACATAATACAAGAAACATTTGCAAATATATTTGTGAATGGGACATTAGGTGAATGCACTCGAAGCATTTATGTTTAGAGACCAGCTAATCAAATCAAAAGCGTTACAGAGCTGAGCGAGAGAGAGAGCGAGAGAGAGAGGGAGAGAGAGAGAGAGGGAGAGGGGGAGCAACTGGAGGCCACTTTAGCAATTTAAACTGAAAGTAATTCCACTAAGATGTTTCAACAAATTCAAACAGGACGATGGCGACGGCAGACAGACGGGACGGGACAGGGCAGGGCAGGGCTGGGCAGGGCAGCCGGAAGGGATGCAGGACTGGCGCAAGGATACGGATATGCTGCTGCGACCGGCAACTGGCAACTGGCAACTGGTTAGCAGGACGCCAGTCGTGGTGCGGGCAGGTGAACCGAGACAAAAGACTCGGAGGCGCGGCGCCCCGTTTGCCCCCTCGTCTGAGCAAGCAGAGCGAAATTTGAAAGTGAAATCAAACAATGCGAAAATAACTTGAAAACAATGTCAGCCCTATATGTATATACATATACACATACATATACACATACATATACATACATATATACATATATACATATATATTCCTGATATCACCAAGGCAAAAAGTTGTTGTTTTTCTTTTGAATATCTTAAGCAACTCGGCTGCGATATTTACTTGGGAACTTACACAAGTTTCTTCAATTCGCTGCAAATATTATTTAAGAAACATTTTGAGAAAAAAAAAAACGAACTCAATTTTCAGCTTAATTGCCATTTGCTGGCGTCTTTCATCTTGATTCACTATTCACTATGCAAATACCTCGAGTATTCATTATAAGATATTTAAGTTTAATTTCAATTTAATTCGTGCCCGTTCTTGATTCGTTAGCCTTATGAGCTGTCAAAAAATATGACTTTCTTGGCAACCACAGAAGTTTGCACCCCAGTTGCACTGTGCACTCGCAGAGAATCTTTGGGTTTTCGCACGAAAAGCATATGTAGATTGCGATCCCAATAAGTATGCTATAGATATTTCTAAAACATGTCCGAGTCCGGCGATACCCAAACTTATAGCTCTGAGGTATCTCGGTATCGATAGAAAACGATACCCAAACTAATAACTCTGAGGTATCTCGGTATCGATAGAAAACGATACCCAAACATGTCCGAGTCGAGCGATACCCAAACCTATAGCTCTGAGGTATCTCAATATCGATAGAAAACGATACCCAAACTAATAATTCTGAAGTATCCCAGTATCGATAGAAAACGATACCCAAACTTACAGCTCTGAGGTATCTCGGTATCGATAGAAAACGATACCCAAACATGTCCGAGTCCGGCGATACCCAAACCTATAGCTCTGTAGTATCCCAGTATCGATAGAAAACGATACCCAAACTAATAACTCTGAGGTATCTCGGTATCGATAGAAAACGATACCCAAACTAATTGCTCTGAGGTATCTCGGTATCGATAGAAAACTCGATCACAAAACCTTAATATCTGCTTTCAATACACCTAAAACAATCTCCATTTACGAGCTCAAGCAATTAACTTATCTGCAAAGCCGTGCCAAATCGAGATACTAAGTACATCATATGCTGTACGGGAACTTTTCAGTTATCGATAGTATCGATAACAAATCGAAGGCCTGGGCCATCTCCATGACAGCAATCAGCTAAGTCAGCAGAAGATTTCCATTCATCGCAACTGGTTAAGAAATGAATCTTCAATTGAAAACGAAATAGTTATTTTGAGCAAAGCTCAGAGGCGCAGAGACGACTCACAAATTTCGCTGAGTGTAGACGCATTTTGAATTTGTTTTGACAGCAGCCAAAAGCCGACCGAAGCCGTATCCCCTCCACCTGTCGCTGGCCTGGCTTGAATGTTGTTGCTGCAACCGCAACAGTTGCGGTGACACTTTTGTCGCTTTGTAGCAAGAGGAAAAGGACACTCGAGTCAAGTGCAGCCAGTTGCGGGAAAGGCCGTGGGAAGGGGCGGGCGGGCCAAAGGCAAACGTTGATTCCATTCTGCGTTTCATCGCACTGTCAACACGGAGATACATTCATGGCAGGTTGCGAGTTGCCTGGGGGAGGGGGAGCGGAGCAGAGGTGGTGGGTTTGTAAAGCTGATGATATGAAGGCAGCCCGTAGCCCGTAGCCCGTAGCCCGTTGCCCGTTGCCCGTTGCCCGTAGCCCGTAGCCTGTCCTTGCCAGGCAAAAGTTAACTTAAGCAGCTGCCAAGTGACTTGAAAGTACTTGAGCGCATCCTTAAGCAGGATATCAACTGGCAAAAGCGTTGAAAGGAGCAACAGACACCGACTTGTTGTCTATCTGTCTGTCTATCTGTCTGTCTGTCTGTCTGTCTATGTGTCTGTGTGAGTTGCATGAATGTGCGTGCAACAACAACGTGAGGCAGGCTACAAAACGTCGCAAATCTCAGCCAATGTCAAAGAACCAAACACGAAACACACACACACACACACACACACACACACGCACACGCACACTGAATATGTGTCCGCATTCTGGACTCAAGTACTCCACCCCCCATCGCCGACCCGCACCGCCCCCGCCCCCCTGAGTTGATTCGCGACCGCGTTGGCAGCACGTTGTGGCCTTTTATTAGATACGTGCTGTATCTCTGTTTACCAAGTTTGAGATGGTGTTAATGCCTTTTGTTCTTGTTGCTGCTGCTGCCCCGATATACATCTATGTCAACCAGACGACACTCTGCTACATGCCACATGCCGCATGCCGCATGCCCGTTGCCCGTTGCCTGTATGCCCCTTAGTCCTGTTGCCTTTGGGGCCTGCCTTGAAAAGTGCAGCGTATGTGCTTTTGTTACCCTGCCGAGCGGGACTACGGAGGCTGGCAGCCTGGGGGGGTGTCTGGTGGGCGTGGCAACCTTGACTAGCCGGCTAGCTAGAGTCGGGCCCTTTACAGCTTTACGGCTTTAATGCTGGCCCCGTTTATATGGCCGCTCCAAAGTGCCCCCAAACTGAAATTTATAGAAAAAATCTAATTAAAATCGAAAATTGTCCGATTTCCTAATGGCCACAACAACAACAATAACTGTAACAACAACTACAACAACAACAACAACTGCAACAAGCTGTGGAGCTAGAGTATCTACAAATGATGCAACAACAACAACAACAACAACCACAACAACAACTGCAACAACAACTGCGGCAACAACTCGCGCCGCGCATTAAAAATGCAACAAGAATTGTGTTTGGTTCCAATTGGAGGCCAGACAGGGGCGTAGGGCAGCAAATCTAGAAAGGGGGGGTTGTCATATAAAAGGAAATTGTAAGAGCATAAAGGAAAGAAGAGCAAAAGAAATCATATCTGAAGAGTCTGGCCAAATGCATTACCTCATATCATTCAATTTCTTATTTTGAATCGGAAACATTTGATGCGACAACTTGAACTTGACTCTGATCACCCTGTTGCAAGTGTTGGCCAACAATAATTGGCTACCGATATTGGATTAGCTGTGCATTGGGGGAACAAAAGAGATATATTTACACAGCTTTACACACTTAATCTCTATTTAGAAATCGAGACTAGGCAGATCCTACTGCAAATCGAGTCAAAGCTCAGTTGCCTTTTGTCTGCTTCGTGCATTACACAACACTTGTTTTCTGCCAGCGTTGCCAGCGTTGTGCTCATCAAATTACATTAAGGCTGGAGTCGCTCATAGCTCGAACTATCATAAAAGACTGTTGAACCAAAGGTTGCCCTGGGTGTGTCCCACAAGTGTTTGTCCATGTGCTTATTTATTACTCTTAAATAAAACCACAAATCTCTTTAATTATACGAAAGTCGTATAGGCCCCTGTCCGTTGGGGCCTGTAGCTAGACTACGCCCATGGACGCCTACCCCAAGGACAGTGCAGTACGAAACTCGACTCGATTCAATTCAACTCAAACCATGAACCGGCTGCTGTTGGTTGCTCTTATGCCCTGTATTGCAGTTGTGCTGATGTGTTTGACAGGCAGAATGTTGGAACTTGGACTGAAAAATAATACATATACATTCTTGATCTGCGTCTCAAGCCGACTCCGTACGTTCATTTCAACAGTCTGTCTATATTCCAGCAGGTTCTGTACAATAGATTCGCCCTCTTTGAATAGTTTGTTGTAGTATTGAAGTAGCAACAAATCAACTCTCCTTCTTCTATTTGAAGAAAAACTATCGCACTATCGCCTTTCATTGGTATCGATATATCGATACATCGAGTACATGCACATATCCCCATTACTTATTCATATCTAACAGACCTATCGAAACTATTAATAGCATATCGATTAATGCCATTTATCGCATTTCATGTGTATATCGATATTTTAGTTATGGAGTTCTTGAATTATTATCGAATGTGGGCACATATCGCCATTAGTTATTCATATCTAACAGATGTACTTATTTGACCTATCCAATCTATTTATAGCATATCGACTAAAGCCATTTATCGCCTTTCATTTGTATATCGATATTTGATGTATCGATACATCGAGTTCTTGACAATCGTTCTTGAGGTATTATCGATTGTATTCAAACTTAACATAGGTCCTTATTTGACTTATCGAATCTATTGATTCGATTGGTTCAATAATAATTCATTCAACAATACCGCTCATCGCTGGCCGATTACAGGGCATCCGCTCGGTCGGTCATGTCCGGCAAGAGTAGATGTTGTTGTTGTTGTTGTTGCTGCTGTTGGTTTGCAGAAACCGGAAATGCGCAAAACTAACGGCCAAATGGCAAATGGCAGCAGCAAGAGGAAGAGACAGCATCTGCACTTCGAATGGGTCGACACATCGAGAAACTTGCCACAGCCATCGGCAGAATGGAAAACGCGCAATAGAAGGGGCAGGCGGTGGGCGGGGGCGGGGTCTTGTGGCTATATTGCCCCCATATAAACTGCGAATAAGGCTAAATGTCATGGTTATGTTTACATGCGGTGCAAATGCAACGGAAATGGCAGTTAAAACTTTTTGCGGACGCGCAATTAAAGCAAATTAATGCAAAATGCATGAGAAGGGGGCGCCTGGGTAGGGATAGGTAGTGGAGCGAGGAGGCGGAGGTGGGGGTGGGCTTTGGTTAGCTTGCTGTTGATGATGATGATTGGGCTGGACAGCAGCTGCAGCAACGGTGGCAGCGACCGCGTTACATGTGGCAGCAATCAGGAAGGAGCTGTAAATAATCAAACACGAAACAAAGCATGCGGCAACATTTTGGGGCAAGGAGCAGCAGAAGCCAAATGCTGCATGAGGCAAGCTGCATAAATGTATGAATATGAAGAGCTGAATATGAAGAGTGCCAGCAGCCGGGCAGCTATAAGTAGCCAGCTGCATTGCCACACACACACGCACACAGAGACACGGGCTACATGCCACAAACAGTTGCAGATGATGAAATCGAAATTGGAAGCACGTCAATAAGCTGACGCACAATGTCAGCGAGTGGGCCTGCCAGGGGGCAGGGGGTTGGTGTTGGCAAATTGGGAGCACTCGCACATGCAACATGCTGGCCGTAGTCGTGGCATGTGGCACGTGGCACGCACATTGAACGCATTAAACGTATCGGCGGAAAGGGGACCAAAAGCGCAAGTGGCATAGTGCCAGAACTCGACCTGACAGTGAGCCAGAGAGAAAGGGAGAGGAAGAGGGAAATGAAGAGGGAAAGGGAAGGGGAAAGGGCTTACAACAGCGGGCGAGCAGGAGCTGAGGAGCTGTAAGTGGGGGAAGGAGGGGGGGAACGGGTAGCCAAAGCCTTGGGGCATGTCTTGAACAGGGCTTTGTCTGCGGCTCTATCGACTTAATTGCTATTCTAAACATGTTGCACTTCATTGTTGCCACACGATGCCAGCGCCTGGGCAACAGCCACGCCTACCCACACACCCACACACACACACACACACACACACACACACACACACACACACAGACTGAGCGAATTCTAGTCGAACGCCTTGTCACGTTGCGGTAATTAAATTATGTGCAGCTGCGGGAGGTTCCGACGAACAGCCCAAGTGCGCTGCTCACTTGAGGGCTACAGCAAGGAGGGGGGCTATGGCGAGAGGGAACGAAGGGGGGGGGGGAGTACTCGAAGACATTGCGGCAAATTAAGTTTGTCTCCAGCGTGCGACCAAATGCGCACTAATTTCAGGAACTGGCTCGCAACCTGAACCTCGACTCGACTCGACTTCGACTCGACTCCAGGTTGTGTGCTGTGCCTCTTCTTCTCCTCTTCTAGCAGCAGCTGCCATAACTGTTTGGGAATTTCAAGCGAAAATTATTTAAGCGCAGCGTGCGCTAGCTCTTGTGGTCGCTTGCTTGTTGTTCGCCTGCCTTTGCAAGTGCATGTTTCGGCTTTTCTGCATTTCATTTGCAGCTGTCCTCCATGTTCACTTTGCGGACAATACTCTGCTAACTCTTTATCCACAATCCCAATTCCCTTTACTCTCTGCTTATGTTTATATAATGGTTCTCTTGTTCCTTTTTCCTACATTTCTAAGCTGTTTTTCTTCTTGAAACTATTTGAAATATATTCATGTTTAAAGATTCAGGCTCTGGCTAATGCCTCTTGTGTGTCCTCCATGTTGGATTTTCACTATCTATATCTACTCTTCTAATATCACAGCTGTCCTCCATGTTCAGTTTTCTATGCAAAAATGTTATGTTACCAATATGGAGCATGGTTATTTGTACATTTTTGTTTCCATAAATCTCTTAGCTGCCGCCTCTTCGCTTTCATAACACAGCTGTCCTCCATGCTCACTTTTCTCTTCAGCTGGGGGCTGGTCAACAGAAAGGCAAACTTCTGCAGCCGTTCGTCCACCCGGTTGTCCTTTATTATCCTGGCTCATTGTTTGACTCTTCGCTCTTCGCTCTTCGCTCTTTGGCCTTTGGTCCTTGGCCTTTGCACAATTCACTTTGCGAATGCCACAACAATTGCAAATACGAGTACTTAGTATTTATTTATTTTCCAGCCCTGCCCAACCCAGCCCTGGTCGTGCCCGCCCTTGCTGAACCCCTTTGTTGCAACAGTTTGTCTGGCCTGCAAGCTCATGTGTTGCCTTTTGGTTGTCTTTTGGTCTCCGGAGCACAGGACACGCTTGGCCAATTTGCAGTCCTTTTAATTAGTTTGTGCACAGGCCACAAAACTCTCGACTGCATAAATAAATAAATTTATAAATTGTTAAACAAATACGCATATCAAGCAAAGAATTCAATTATGCATACCTAATTGCATTTGCCACACCTTACTCCGTTCTCTCTCTCTCTCTCTCTCTCTCTCTCGCTCTTCTTCTTATTCATGGCCTTTTGGGATTTACCTAAAAACCAATTCCAGAAATACAAACTAGATTGTGGCAGTAATCGAGCTCGTATAATCTCTATACATTTAACTGTTTTCTAGATCGAAAGACCGACTGACTGATTGACTGAAAAGCTGATTGATTGACTGACTGATTGACTGACTGATTGACTGACAAACTGATTGATTGATTGACCGATTGATTGACAAACTGATTGACTGACTGACTGCTTGATTGACTAACTGATTGACTGATTGATCAATCTATATCCCAAACAGTTAAAGGTTCTTGCAACATTCCACCCGCAAATGTGAAAAAATGGCGGAAAACGATTAAGTGAAACCTTTTCTTACCAAATCTTTGGCCTCAAATTCATTTCTGTTGCATTTCACGCTTTTCGCGAAATCCATTCTGCGTGGTGAAAATGAGGCTTAAGGATGCGCTGGATGGAATTTCGGGCTCTATATCTGAAAATTCCATTTCACGCCTTAACCCTTCTGAATGGAAAATGCGAATCAAAGTTGGGTTAAGTCCTTAATGGCATAGCATCTCAATATAAAGAAGGATATTCGGCTAAGGAACTCATAAAAATTGTTAATATGAGAACCGATCCCATTTTATAAATTTACTGACTGTTTTTTCCATTTCCAACTATTTTGTTGGCAAAGATATAATTCTCCGGCAAAGGAAGGAATTGTAAGCTCAACTTGCATTAAAAATTGTGCTCATATTTGGTTTTCCAGTTGGTTCGGGTTGAGTTCTCGATACATTCGCCGGCTGAATTATGTTTAATATATTGCTTGAATGAAATGAAACTGATTTCAAAATCTTGGCGGACGCTTTTTTATGTCCAATTCCGTGACAGCTGTTATAGGTTCTAGATGCTGCTCGCGGCACTTTCCTATAATGCGTTCAGTTTTATTACATATTGTGAGTTTATTGTGAACTGCACACACACACGCACACACACACACACACACACACACACCATGGCAAGTTTTGTTAAAAATATATAGAAAGAAACTATTTTTAGAGAAACGAAACCAAAGCTGGCATACACTTGCGTTCATGCAAGGTTAACTTCTGATGTTGAAGTTCTTGAGTAGCTGAAGAAAAAACAGTCTAGATTTTACTTAAACTTCTCACTTTTCTAAATGCTTCTCTCTTTTGTAGGCACAGCAAAAGCGGATCTCAATTGGTTAGGTCTTTTTGAAGATCACGATCGAAGCTTCTTTCTGTAACAAACTCGTATTGGATAAGTTCAATACGCAAGTTTCTTTCTTCACATGCTACGTCGCCTGCTCTCGAAGTTTCTTTCTTGAAAACCTTCCACTGAGGACTTTAATCGTAAAAATAGTTTCTTCCTTGTGTTAGACAACCTATAAGTTTGCTTCTTCTTAAGGTTTCTTTCTGTTGTCAACTTTCAGATGTTGCTGTCTTTCGGCTAGCCCACACGAAGTTAGGGTATTCGGAGATGGTGAGAAACGGCAACGTGCCGGACGAAAGCAAAATGCCCCAGAGCCCAATAAGGGATGATGGGAATTTTGCTAAGAATTTTTCATTTCCTTTTCTACTCAGCGTGTGTGTCAAGTGGGAAATGGTGGGAGGGGCCATGGATGTTATTGCTGCCTGTTCCCAATCCCCAACGTGCCCCCAAACCCAACCCCCTCCGCAAGACAATTCCAATGCTGATGCTGTCCTATTCAGACACAACTACACACACACTCGCACACACACACACGCACACCACAATTCTATGCAGAGCATTCAGTATATGTGTCTGGTAGCATTCGTATATCATTTGGTATATTTGGTTTATTGTCATATATGTGGCAGCCAATGAAGTGTCCACCAATGGACCGAGCTGTTGGCCACTTCAATCCCAATACGGGGGCGGATATTGCCAGCCACTTTCCGTTGCACAAATCAATCGTTGGCCGAGGCAACTTAATGGGGCCAGCTGCGAGCAGGGTGCACATCGAGCTCTGATATTATTCGATTGATAAAACGAAGATGTTTATATGAATGATATTGTATGCTTAGCTTGCGCAGACATCTGTGAGGTCGTAAAGGGCATTTGATAAGTCGTGATATTAACCCTTGAGACTCGGCTCTCTTCTGACCAGATTCTAGGCAGAGTTCTTGGCCACAACTTGTGGTCGATAGGAATATTGGCTCTCGACTTGAGTTTCTGTCATTAACAGAGCTTAAGCGTATTTTATTCTCTCTCTCTCTCTCTCTCTCTCTCTCTCTCTCTCTCGCTCTCTTCTTCAGTTTTCATGTTGTGCTCACTTTTTCCAAACTTTTTACGTTTAATCTAATTATTATTGCGAACTTCATTTGGTTACGCTTTCTTCTTCCTCTTCCACTTCTGCTCTTCTGCTTTTTGTGCCATAAACTTTGATTGTCAAATGACAACTTTAAAATGGTTTTCGCACTCCATTCCCTTTCGACCACGCCCCCTCCCCCTCCCCCATCCCCTTCTCCCTTTTCCGTGACCATTTGGCTGTCATGTACAATAAATGAAATCAAAAAGGCAAAACCGATTACAAAACTTGTCAAAGTTGTTTGCTTGGCCGACAATCTACTGATAATTACTATCTGGGGAGCACTAACTTATAGCCGAAAGTCTTTGCTACCCCCTCCCTGCCCTGCCTCCCTTCCAGCCTTGTGGATACTTTTGCGGCGTCTTGAACTTTGCTCAGCAGCTTCTTCAATTTGTTGCCTACCCTAGCAAAAGGTTGCCCTGTTTCGCTCATGAACCATGCAACATGCAACACATCTGTAAATTACATTTCGAGGTTCATAAAACTGATCTATGCTTCCAACTTAACCAGGTGAACAGAACTGAACCAGGTAACGCTATGTTGCTATTCTACAATATACTTAGCTGTCTGCGTCCATCTGAACTAGGCTCCACCTGCAGATATCAAGCTGAAACTTGTTGCAACTGTTGCTCCCTGTGCTGAATTGCGAGTCAATTCGATTCCTTTCATTTAGGCAAATCCCCATGCTGTCAGCCTCTATGCGAACTCAGCTCAGCCCTTCCAGCTTCTCTTTATACTCAATTGCATGGCTATATATTCATATGATATGATATATAAAAGAGAAAGAGATCTGGCTTCCTCAACTATGAGAACGAAACAAAAGGAAGAGATTTTAGACAACTGCCTCCTTAAAAACGGATCTCATCTATATCATATCTTCATACATGTATTAAATCTGATGAATATATGTTGTGTAAAGTCTTATTTCACAACCTTTACTCTTGTTACTCGTAAGCTCCACTCTTCTGTCCTGTTTCCATTCGCTCATTCATCTTCCGATATCGATTCATACATCGATATCGATTCATACATCGCTTAGATCTAATACTTAAGTATCTGTTACGATCTTTACAGTGGGTATCGATCTTCCGTTCTATCTTCCATCTCCTGTTATCGTATGCTGCTGTTATCCTTCCCCCGTCTGTTACATCACATACGTCTAACATTTTATCGACCGCAACAGGCTCTTATCGATATCTCCAGCTGGCAGAGTTGCCAGGCCTACACATACATATTGGTCGTCCAAGCGATATCTCCAGCTGGCAGAGTTGCCAGCACATTTCCGAAATTTGAATATAGAGTATCTACAAGTCACATTATTTGTTAGCTAACTGTTCTATACTGTTTTTTCTAGCAGGGGATATAGGCTATAGGGGAGGGGGAGGGGTGAGGGGTAAGGGGGGAGGCTGGCAATCAGCGAATCGAAATCGGAAAGGCAAAACGTGTGTCAGCAGAAGACGCTGAAACTGAGCTCAGGAGGCGCGCAACACGATGCCTGACAAACAAACACAAAAAACTTGCAAGTTGGCAGCCATGCCACGCCCACATTTGCTGCAGACAACTTGGAACTGTACTTATACACACATAAATATATATATGTATGTGTATATGTGTATATATTTATAAATAGAAATATATTTTTGTTGTTCTTTGCGTGCGTTCTGTGGAAATTATTTAACTTTTCATAACTCATCTAACTAATATTGCAATTTAGGGCCAAATATTTGTTGACAACACGCACACAAATGGGTGTAAAAGGGCGGGAGGGGGAACTCTATGAGAGTAGGCGTGGCACATGTGACAACCCTGTTGACTTCTCCCAAAAAAAAGTCTCGCTCGAATATTACTTCTTGACTGCGTTTGCCAGCTTTTGCTTCTGCCAACTCTTGGCAGGCAGACTGGAGAGGGGGCGGCTCATAAACACCAAAGGGGGGAGGAGGGGGAGGGGGGTGTGTTGCATGTGTAGCTGTATTTGGTTGCAGTTGCAGCGCAGCGCGCATTGCAACTGCGCACTAATTAAATATGATAAATATGAGACGAGCAACTTTTGCGGCGCGTGTCAAAAGCTGAGATGCGGGATTTATAAGCGGCAACCAACCGCTCCCCCAACCCCTCCAGTCCCCCTTCCACACTCCTGCCACACCCACTGTCAGAGCTTATAAAGTTGCATGTTTGCGTCTAAAGCTGCAACAGCATTTTTGGGAGGAGAAACTTGAGAAATCTAACAAATTAGCAGCTCCCAAGCGATTCGACTTTAGTCTTAGCAGCTAATTAGTGTGAGAGATAGAGATGGAGAGAGATGGAGAGAGAGAGAGAGAGAGAGAGAGAGAGAGAGAGAGAGAGAGAGATGGAGAGAGGGAGATGGCGAAGGAGTGAGTGAGAAAGAAAGATAGGGAGAAGGAGAGAGGGAGAGAGGGAGAGAGATGGAGAGAGGGAGATGGCGAAAGAGTAAGTGAGAGAGAGACAGATAGGGAGATGGAGAGAGGGAGAGAAATGGAGGCATAATGTTAATTTTGATGGATATTAAGGGAGAGAGAGTTGAAGAGAGAGAGGGAGATGGAAGGGGAGAGAGGGGGAGAGAGGGGGAGAGAAAGAGAGAGAGAGAGAGATGAAGAGAGGGAGAGATAGAGAGAGGAGGAGGGAAAGAAATGGAGGCAAAATGTTTATGTTGATGAAAAGATCTCCTGAAATAAAACAAATAAATTTGTCATACAACAAACTACTTTTCCCCCGACTGATTCTTCCCATATATAGCTATATAACAGAAGAGTGAAATATTGATAACATTTGGCTCAAATAAACAAAAAACAGAACAGTTTAACTAATAAATGAAGAGTTCGGTCAAGATATTGTTTTAAAAGCAACAAAGTTGTTGAAATATGAACCTACTCTTCGATCGATTCTTCCCACAGACATATCAGCTAAATGATCTGATCTGACAGGTTTCGACATACATATGTGTTATACTTCCTGAAAGGGAAATACTCGACTAAGAGACCAGTTTGTTCAACAAACAGACAGACAGACGGAGAGACAGAAAGACGGACAGACAGACGGATAGACAGAAGGAAAGACGGACTGATGGAGATAGCTCGAAGAAACTCGGCTGTTGATGCCGAGCTTGAGTATATACTGTATGTCTTATCGAATCGGCGATGTCTTCCATTACACACAACAATTTCACCGAAAAGAAGAAGCAAAATTGAAGAATTGAATACACTCCTGAATATACACCTGCCCGAAATGCGCAAGAAAGTCATTGATCGAATTCGAAAGAATGAAAATTCTCGATGAAATTTTGTGAAAGTCGAACTAGCTTAACTTTTTTGTATTGATTGCAAGAGATGAGATTTTCGAGCATGCAAAATGAATGCTTTAACTTTTTTTAGATTTCCTAGAATAGCAAAGAAAAGAAAAAATTGGACAACAGCTCCCATGAAGATTCCCTATAAGATGAAGATTCCCTCCTATATATATATATAGGAGTCTACTAGCTCCATCTTTTCTCGGTAAAAACTCTGTTCCCAATTGCCTGTTAGCAGAGAGGGACATATAGAATATATAGAAAGCCAAATGTGAAATCAAAAACTGCAGCACACAATTAGCCAAAGTCAGGCGAAGGACAGTGACAGGGTCAGGAACAGGGAACAGGGTCAGGGACTGGGTCAGGAATAGGGTCAGGAACAGGGTCAGGGACAGGGTCAGGGACAGGGACAGGAACAGGGTCAGGAACAGGGTCAGGATCAGGGTCAGGAACAGGGAACAGGGTCAGGAACAGGGAACAGGGTCAGGAACAGGGAACAGGGTCAGGAACAGGGTCAGGGTCAGGGACAGGGAGAAGGACATGAGACATGAAGTTGGCCGCAAAAATCAGGTTGTGGGTCCCAGGTTGCCGCAAATGACAAATGTTTGCATTTGTTGTTGTTGTTGTTGTTCTTGATGTTGTTGTTGTTGTTGTTGTTGTTGTTGTTGTTGTTGTTGTTGTCGCTGTTGTTGTTGTTGCTGGCGACAGTTTTGGGCCGCGTCCATCTGCCACTCGGCCCGACGGAGCTCGAGAGAGAAGTTTTTCGATTATACGCTCGTAAAACTTGCCTCGTTTGTTGCGGGCACAAATATCCTTTGTCCACGCTAAAACAAAAGCCACATGTATCCCCCCCCCCTTCCCCGACCCCGGACCCCCGACTCCATAGCCTACCCCGACCTCGGACCCCGACCCGGGGTTGGCTGTTTGGGGCCAAGTTATGCGAATGTCATAAACAAGTAATAAAACAAAATGTACAAAAAGCTAAGAACGCGTCGCGCTCTGATTACCATGTGATCATCATCAAAATCCACTGCCCCGCCCCCAACTGACGCCCACAACTGACGCCCCCAACTGCCTTTGTTGTCTGACCCCATGGCTGAAGTCCTTCCAGGGCTGGTTCCAGCAAACCTTTTTGCCAAAGATATGTGCGAGTTTTGCTCTAATAAAAGTATTTCTTGCCTGATCACGTTAAAGTGACTGTCAACTTTGACAGCGACCCAGAGCTCATGTCAGTCGCAGCAGTCGCACGCAGTGAAAACTAACTCCAGTTAGTTTAACTAACTCCTGATCCAGAGAGTCGGGCAAATAGTATTTAGAAGAAGCTTTAGAGTATCACCTGGTCGAGCATACCCGACCAGAGATCCTTTATTCGCTTTATGGTAAGCAGGAGAAGTCATGATGGAAAAGGACTTATGAAGAACTGTATAAGCTAGTCTTCGAGATCGCGTAGTTCGCACAGCTTGAAAGAAGGAGCTAACTTTCTCGACTGGACTCTTCATGTTAAGAAAGAATGTTATTTGATCTATAGAATGCGATTTGAATCACATTTTTAGCTTGCTGAAACCCTGCGCCTGGACATTAGAGCCCACAAAAGCTAGCCAGAAATTTGAAGCTCAAATCCGTATTTCTTGGCACGAGCTGCTCTTCCGTATGCTTGAGAAGGCAGAGAGAGAGTGAGAGAGAGAGAGAGAGAGAGAGAGAGAGCGAGAGACTATATAGCTAATCCCCTGTTTAACTCTATTAAATATGGCGATCGCTGGTAGCCAACTTCATGAAGGACCCTCGTTGTCAATTGCTTTGACCCTCAGCCAAGACGGGGCCAACACGGGGCCAAGGGCTGTCACGCAATGTGTTTATTGTTGTTCGTCTATTTTTGGCACGTTTTGTTTGTTCGTGCACCATTTGCCCTTTGCCGCCAATGGTGTCCATAGTAGACTCACACACACGCACACACAAACATACACGCACACAATCATACACACACACACACACACACATATACACATACGCCTCACGCACAGCAGCCAAGGATGAAAATTTATTGTGCGCTTGAGGTTTCATTGCGCTTTTCATCTGTGTGTGTGTGCGTGTGAGTGTGTGAGCGTGTGAACGTGTGTGTGTTGGGGTGTGTGTGAACGTGTGTGTGTGTGTGTGTGAGTGTGACCGTGTGTGTGTGTACGTGTTGGGGTGTGTGTTTGTATCTTAAGGTGTATAGTGTTTACTTATGCATGCAGACTTTAAAGTCGCATCCCTCATGAGCTCAAGCCCAGCTTCGATCCCTGCTCGGGCGCCCGCTTCGATCCCTGCTCGGGCGCCCGCTTCGATCCCTGCTCGGGCGCCTGCTTCGATCCCTGCTCGGGCGCCTGCTTCTGTCCCTGCTCGGGCGCCTGCTTCTGTCCCTGCTCGGGCGCCCGCTACGGCTTCGCTTTCATTTTTTGCTGCAGCCACATGTCTTATGTCGTCGCCTGGCCTACACAAACAATTCATTTTTAATGCAAATATTTTTCTTTATTTTTACATTTCGGCCCGAAATCATCTTCTTCAGCTTCGATGCTGTGGCAGGTGCTGACGTCGACGTCGACAGCGACTGCGACAGCGACTGTGACTGCGGACCGGATCAAAGGTTAAAATAAACTGGGACACGTCATGTAAATGTTTACACATCATCACCAACATTCAGCTAAGCAAACATATCGACCTCATCGAGGGCGATGCTACAGCTACCCCTCCCCCCCCCCCCTGCTCCGGTTGTATGCGTGTGTGTTTGGCTTTGTGGTAGAGGGGAGAGGGGAGAGTGGAGAGGGGGGTAGCGATTTAGGGGTTGGAGGCTACATTATTGGCGCATATGTTCAACACAAATTCCACAGATTGATGTTGGAATTTTTTTATTAGCATTTCTATTTGCCCTGTAAGTCAACTTCCCCGACTTGCCCCCGCCCGGTTAACCCAGTTCTGGCCACGCCCATGCGCGACATGGAAAGTCGTTGCGTTCGCCCCGCCCCCCCCTTACCCCCCTTCTAGTCCTTGTTGTCATTGTTTTTGTGTCCTTTGCGCCAGCCCCCGCAGCCCTTTGTCTGTCATTTTCCAACAAAGGCATTTTTCAATTGTTTTTTTTTCCGATTTTTTTTATTTACTTTGATTTTCAGTTCGATGTGTGCGTGTGTGTGTGTGTGTGTGTGTGTGTGTGTGTGAGTTTATGAGCCTAAAAGCGTAAATCGATTGATTTCATGTTGATTACATTGATTTGTGCTCGTTGTCGTCGTTGTTGTTGTTGTTGTTGCTTCTTCTTTTTGTAAGCCGCTTAAAGCTGAGCATTGCCCACAGATTTGCTGGGAACTCGCTTGTTGATTTGGCAACCCTGTAATCCATTTATCATGTCGATGGGCCACGCAACTTTGATGCCCGATTCCAGAAATCTTCACTCGCTTCACTTAACGCACGATTTCCAACTATTTTTATCATCGATTCTTTGGTGAAAACATTTACTTGCCCACAAATGTACATAAATACAATTTAGGACTTCATTTTCGACCGAATTTCGAAATTGTCTTAAAATATTATCAATGTTTTGTACACATATTCCCGTTCCGAGTCCAAAAAACGCGTTGAATCCGAGTCCAGCTAGAGACTTGTTATCTTGCACGAAATCCACGCTAGTGCACGACATTTTGTTGTATTTGTCATCGATAACGATAACAAATCGATAGACAATCAATAACGGCAACTCCGTCTTTGCCCAAAGCTCGCTGTTGAAGGGGGAAGATAGAGACAGCAAATTTGGTTTGTGGAATACCTTTGGCTATTCACGAATCGATGCCTCTCAGGCATTACATAGGAATCTATGCTTCTCAGGCATTATATAGGAATCGATGCCTCTCACGCATTACATAGGAATCGATGCCTCTCAGGCATTATATAGGAATGTATATGCTTGATAGATAGAATGTTGATGATGTTGATGTTTTTCCGATACCATCGTACATGCCAGGCGTAGAATGTCGTGGTACAGAGGCATAGTCCGTGATCATTTGCATCTGTCTGAGCTTCACAGACAACACAGAATCGAAAACATGTTGTTTCTCAGGAATTTTTGAATACAAATTAGCAATAGGCAACAATTAACAAATAAGATTCGTCTGGAAGAATATTCATTCTCAGTTGACCTCTTGGCTCAGATTCATTTGCAACTTACAGCAAACCAATGTGGGCCAACTAAAGAAACACCTCCACGCATAAAAGATACAATGCTTAGATCAATAAAAGAGCATTTGCCCTCAGACAAGACCAAAAGGCGGGGACATAGAACTTTTTTGAACAAAACCCAAAGCAAGCGGGCCGAGAAATAGGACAAAATCGAATTAAAGAATATCTATAGAGGAAACCTCTTGGAGAATACATATTAGATAGACTCCCATTAAATGAAATTGTTAGAGAAGAAAATCAAAAGCAAAGAAATATCTCAATCGCCAAAAGAGGCGAGAACGTAGACCTTGAATACTTGGAGGAGGAAGTCAGGGATATGATCCAACCAATTGAAGCCAAAATGACTTAGCATATAACCAAGAATGCGTTTATCTTACACTAAATACCCTATAAATATGTATATGAAACATGCCTTTGATTGGAGATTTCAAAACGCTCAACAAATTATCGAGGGGGAATCTTATTTAAAGATTAGAATTCAATTTTCCTGTCTATGGCTATAAGAGACCAGAAGTCATATGAGAATATATTTAGAGAAATCTTCACTATAGTTGAGAAAATTGGGAAATTGGGGCAATTGGGAAACATTTTGTAACCAGGCGAATAGCCCGCATAACCTGATCAAAGACAACATAAATCAAACATGAATTTGTTTACGTATTTGATAAAAAATAAAGAAAACTTTTTCATTTTGCCCTCACGACAAGACTAAAAGGCGAGGACGTAAAACATTTATGAATAAAAACAGGCTGAGAAAACGAAAAAAAAATGGAAAATATCTTTTACCACACAAATCCTTCAGATTCAAAATCCAATTAACAAAAAAGAAAAACATGTTAACAGTAAACTGTAACTGTAAATATAACTAGTTAACTATATGTTAACTATATGTTAACTATATGTTAACTGTATGTAAACTGTATGTAAACTGTATGTAAACTGTATGTAAACTGTATGTAAACTACATGTTGACTACATGTAAACTACATGTAAACTATATGATAACCATATGTTAACTATGTGTTAACTATATGTTAACTATATGTCAACTTTATGGTAACTATATGTTAACTGTATGTTAACTATATATTAACTCTATGTTATCAGTAAATATATAATATAAAGAGCTCATTCGAGATGATATATATATATATATACTTACATAAGATCCAAAAAACGGATCAAATATAAGCAAAGAGAATGGACCTAGGACGAATTCATCCAAGGTATAGCCCCCGATAGTGATAGTAGTAGCAGAAATTTAGGAGTCAGCAGAGGATAATATTATACATCTTCATCATATTCTTATATACTTGTAAAGAAAAGAAAAGAAACTTGGTTTTCCTGGCATTCAGATTTCATCAGAATATAAACTAAATGCAGTATAAACGACTTTACGGGCAAATGCAAAAAAGTTCAAGTCCCAGAAATGGACGTGAAAATCGTTCTCAAACAAAAAAGGATTCATGTTTTGGGTATAAGGTACGTTGAAATGAATCCTTGAACATTAATAAAAGTTGAGGATTCAAAACAAATCAAAGCCCAAAAAAAATTGGACTGAGAAAAGAAAAAAGAAAAAAACCCAATAGGAAAACCAATTTCCAGATAAATTAAGATAAATTCCCCATATGTTTGGGGTACGATATATTCACACACACACAAACAAACGCAAAATATAAAAAAAGGTATATTAAAGAAAATAGAAAAACAAAAAACGTTTAAAAAAAATCTTAACAAAAAAGAAGAGAGTCTGCAACCGACGAGTCCCGGCTACAGACTGAGCATAGGAACAATCTTCCAGTCTGAGGTAAACTTTAGAAGCTTGCACAGCGTTGATATACGAAATCGAAAGAAAGACAGTTTATCGATAAATTTCGAATATCTGCCCTTCAATGCAGTTTGCAGCGTGCAGCTCAGCAAAGCGATAGGCACGAGTTGACTTCTATCGATTAAATATCGATTCGTTGCGAAAGGGGCACAAAAAAACTTCCGACAAGTGAATGAAATAACTATTTGGAATTGTCTTTAATCTGTTAATGGAGCAACTTTAGTTGAATGCCGCAAACGTTATCCTTTCACAGTTCGAAGCGCCCGATGCAATATCCTTGAGGGTGGGGAGGGTGGATAAACAACACAAGAGTTGGCTGCTGAAGGATTTATCCAAGGGTCTGGACCTGAACTTGCCAAATGATGACGTTCACGTTCGGCTGATGAACGGCTGGCAACAAAAGCAACTGGAAAATAGAAATTTGAAAATCTGCAAATAGAATAGTCAGCCAAAGACGGGCGGAAAATGTTCTATTACGTATGCCAAACACGACACGAAACTTAAAAACTTTGCACGATAAGCCAAAGCAGGGGCGTCGTGACTGCCAGTCGGACGGGGGTGGGAGGGGAGGGTGGGAAATGACGGAAATGGATTAGGAGCTGGGCCACTCAGTCAGTGCTCAGTGTCAACTGTGAGAAGCGTGGAGAAGGGTGCGCCAAACGAATCAAACAAGAAGAGTGAGAAATAGCTGGAAAAAATACAAAGTGAAATGAGCGCCAAATAGAAGAAAGCCCAAGGTTGACTATGTGATTGCAAGGGGTGCCGAATTGACAGAAAGCTAAAAGTGCTCGACTAGGTCTTGTACCCTGTAAGTACAGCTAAATATGAAACCATATAAGCTTAAGAGTTCACATACCAAGTTTCGTAACTCGAGTCCAGTTGAGTTCACATAGTTCAGACGTAGCCAGAGCCTAAGCTAGCCCACCTCAACAACACATTGCTTATAGGGTATGCGGGCGGGGAACAAAAAGAAATTTTGGCATTAAGGCTAAAAATCACGTACGCCGGATTTCTGTTCCTGTATATATATATACATATATATATATATATATGTGTGTGTGTATATGTATATATTCCGTGTCAACGATGCCAACAGCGCTGAGCATGATGATGACAATGACAATGACAATGACGTTGAACGCCATGATGAAATCATTCGACAAGCTGATCATCATTATGATGATTTAGGGGTTGTGGGTGCAGGCAGGCAGCAGGGTGGGAGGGTTGCGGCTCTAGGCCTTGACAAGGCGCTTGTGAATTGAAATGAAATTGAAAATTATGCGAGTGTGTGAGAGAGATAGATAGAGAGAAAGAGAGAGAGAGAGAGATGTTGATAATGAAGCTGCCTGTTTGACTCGACTGGTTAATCAAGTAGTTAACTAAATGTGCTAACAGTGCTCTTTAGAAGTCATAGCCCTTAAGGAAGTTCAGATTTCTAAGCGTCTAGGCGAGTTCGGCCCGACTGGGTTGATGGCTTGTTGCACCTATTTATACCCTCACTAAAAGTTATAATACTTTACTCATGAAACGTGTTTTGCATAGAAGAAGACTTCTTCGACCCTATAGAGTATATACATACATATATATACATAGTTCAGCATCAAAAGCCGAGGCGATGTAAAGTATTTCCAGGTCGGGCATCTTGACTAGAGCACATTAAGTGTTATCGATAATGCCGAACGAAGCTTTGCTAAAACTATCGAAAACATCGATAGTTTAACAGTCGCTCTTTGAATGAAATTACACTATCGATTATCGCTAATCGCGAGTGTGGACAGTGCAATCGATCGTGAGAATCGGAAGCTAGTAAACGATAAATCGATAGTGCCATCAACAGCATAGGGAGCTCCACTCACACACACTCACACACATAACGGCATTTTGGCGATACTTTTTCCATTCTTTGTGCACATTTAATAATCCTTCTTCTGCTTCTGCTGCTTCTGCTGCTGCTGCTGCTCTGCTGCTGCTGCTGCTGCTCTGCCTAGCGCAGCTGAGCCTTGACGTCCGCTAGCAAGCTGCTGCACAACTGCACCCAAAACTCTGCCAAATGCGTCGGCTCACAATTTCGACTGGTCCACGCCCATTCCCCCGCACCCCCGCTTAACCCTCGCCAGCCAAAACGCAACCACCTCCCTCCCTCCGCCCAACCACCTTCCTATCAGCCTTACAGTTAGTTGTCAGCTTTGAGGCTTCTCTGCAAAGTTTCTGCTCGTTGCATCGCCTTCAAATATAAACACAATTTTTACAGTTACCTCCCCCCCCACTTCCCCTCCCGCTCATCGATGTTACCCTTTTGCGTTGCGGTTGCTTAGTGAAACCCCCTCCTCCCCCCTCTTGCTTCGTCTTTCCGAGTGTTTGTTGAAATTGTAGTTTTTTTCGTTTTCACTTTTGAGCAAGTTCTCTTCTCTAGCTGCATTCGCTGGCATCCTCCCACTGCTGCCCCCCCCCCCCTCCCTGCGCCCTTACAGCCGCGTTCCATTTGGTTTTGGCTAACGAAAATTATATTACAAGTTTTCTATAATCGACTTTCAGCTTGTGGCCGGCGAGCTTTTGGCTGGCAGTTTTGTTTCGCTTATCGCAAATATCGTTAAGCTCTCAGTTAACGCTCGCCCACATTGCGCTGCTGCGTGGGCGTGGCAACTGTGGCCTCTATGTGTGCTTATCGAAATCTTTGCACATTTATCGAGAAACAGCCACAGACCACATCAATTTGCCAGTTACTCGTAAGAGTTACTTATCGAAGTAATATCCTTCAACAACGAGTAAAACTTATGAGAACAACTAATCAAAACAGCGAGAGAATCTTAATTATCAGCCTATAATCATTAGATTTCCGTAACGCTCATTAGAGATTTCCTTAACGCATCTAAAGACAGACCAACGAGTAAATAATAACGAGTGCATAACAAGAGATGATTTCAGAAAGCCCGGCCGTGTCGAATTAACCATTATGAACAGCTCATTCAACCCAACAACGGGTGAATGACAACGAGTGAATAACAACGAGTAAAACAAGAACAAGAATGGAAAAGATAAATCGCAGCAGAACGAAGAAACTGCCGTCATTCAATATTGTGAGTAACTTTCAAAATGAAAACTCGTCAAAGATTTCCTTTAGCTATCCGACAGCAGAGCGACGAGTGAATGACAACGAGTGCAAAGCATGAAGAGGTGCTTAAACCCATCCCCAGCATGCCTAGCTCTCCATCGATTTAGTTAGAACTCTTCTCTTATGCACCTTTATGATCTCTTAGAAAAACTCGCTCATGAACAGTTCACTTAACACAACAACGAGTGGATGACAACGAGTAAAACAACAACGAGAACAAACAATTGAAATAACGTTAAAGAATTTGTGTTAAATTGTAACGGTTGTTGTTGCTGTTTTGTGTTCCCGCTTTAAAGCAACAAATTGCGGTACTCGTTATTATGATAACCACACCAGCACACACAGAGACACACTTGAGCCTGGCTTTGCAAATGCGGATGCGAATGCGAATGCGGATGCGAATGCGGATGCGGTTCAGGATGGAGAAACTGGAGCGTGAGGCACTTGTGTCATTTGTAATTGAAAATGAAAATGCAGAAAAAAAACAACAGCAGCAACAACAAAAGGATATGCCGACAAGCACAACGCACAAAACAAAACAAATACGAATGGTACTTAGCAGCGTGCTCGACTACAAGATACCCTGCACAGATGTCAATTTCAACTCTCTGTTCTATTTATATAGATATCTTGGGTATATCTTCAAGGCTCTAATTGCTTTTCATGGGATATCTAACAAAGTGCGAAAATAATACAAGATACTGCATATCAATGTTGAGTTCACATGAATCAGCCAAATGGCTTGACTAATGAAAAGGCCAAGTCTGTTTTGCTAATGAATGGAGCATAAATTTGACAGCTCAGAGTTGTTTTTCACATGCCTGTTGCCAACATGCCCATTGCGTCTATCATAGCTCGCCGACAACAAACTCAGTCTACAGGGTATATAAGAGGTACGAAGCTTTGAAGTACAATAGGTGAGAGCGAGACGGAGAATTGCGAAAGGCAGGCAATAATAGATGTAATACTGCGAGAGAACAGGAACTGAAACAGGATGAGGAACAGCAACAAGGACTTTTGCCGCTTGCCTGTCAATTTATATGCCGTTAGCGTGCTGTCAATGGGCATAAATGTGAAGTGCTTGCCAGCTAGACCCCAACAGCCCAAGCAACACCCCCCCCCCCCCCCCCCCCCCCCCCCGCCCGGTCTCTACTTAACGCCAAACGCAGCGGCATTCGCTGCTCGCTGCTCGCGGCTCGCTGTCAAACGGGACACATTCGTCAATCGTTGCTCGTGAGCATCAGAGATGTGCAGCGCGTTACACGAGCGTGACACGAACACGCACGAGTTTCAAGTAAGTGAAGACCAGAAGGAAATTCTCGCTTAGGGTTCTGTTCAACTAACTGGTTTCCACATCCCTCAAACCTGGTTTTTATGCTTAATAGTCTTCTTTTATATTCTAGTTATTTTTATTTAACATCTTTATCCTGGAACCACTTCTCACGAATTAGACAAGTTTGTAGCTCCAAGTATCGATGTTTTTCTCTTCAATACAAGGATCAATACGGTTCGATAGATCTGAAATCGAAACCTAGCTTAAATCGAATACTAAAGTATTAGATAACGATCTCTACAATATATTCATTGAGAGCTCGTCACGCCGCGTCACACCGTGTCTGGCCGTGTCACGCGCCCATCGCTAGCCGTGGGTTTTGTTTGGCATCGAAAGCCACTAAAAACTAAGAACTCGGGACACACTAATCAACAAACATTTACGCCGACATTGCGTGCATATTAAACAGTTAAGCGAGGCACTAACAACAATGGCAAGCCACACACACACACGCGCACATACACACACACACACACACACACACACTCACACACACACACACACACGCCCCAAAAGGCTGCGGCAGACGAAAGAGTTATTAACTTGACTGCCACCCGCAGCGCTGCCCCTCCTTACCCCTTAACCCGTTAACCCCAAAAACCCAACCCAGTCCACCCCCATCACCTCCCCCTACCTTCCACCCCCTCCCCCCCTTTCAACAGCAGCGCCTTTAAGCTGCTGCCAATGCTCACTCATTTGGTTGCCTATCCAGCGAAAGGGGCGTGCTGGGCAAGGGCGTGGCAGCGGGAAGCTTCACGTAAATTATATTCAGCAATTTATCATTTAAAAGTTTAATGTGCCTCTATAAATTTCAGTTGCATGACTACTCGACTCGAGCTGTGCGGGCTGATTGGGGGGTGGCAGAGGGAAGAGGTGGGGAGGGAGGGGTGGGATGGGGTCATGTCTGCTATTAGTTGCAAAATAAATGGCTAAACCCTTCAAAGCAGCAGTTGCCAGAGCTCAAGCGGCTTTGAAGGTCAAATGTTGGCGAGGTGAATGCGTTTAACCGAACAAAAGTGAATTGAAGTGAACGCGAAACGAATGGATTCATAGTTGACTTAAGCCTTATGAACTCACAGCGAATATTTTAGGGATTAGCTGCAGACAGTTGTCGCTTGGCAGGAATTTGTCAGGCTAGCATACAGCCTGATAACAACTTGATAGCCAAGTCAATTGTGAATTGGTTTTTGTTCGGGTTTTGCTTTTGAGTTCTAAAGCATCCTGGTTGACAGGAAGTTTAACCTGTTGTCAAGCGCCTTGTTGCCTTCATGTTGAACTGCCTGCCAAAACATAACTCTAAGCTCATCAAGCTGTCAAATAGTTAAGAAATGAGTCAGCAACAGTGCTGCCACCTGGCTATCCATGGCACGTATGGCAACGTCAACTAGCGAACAGATCGAAATAACAATTACTTATCATTTTCAATAACATTTCAAATGATTAGTTGCCGCCAACTTAGCGACGCAGCGCTGCCAGACTTTCTTCTTTTTAATAATAAAAGTAACTGGTAAACTTAACATGAGCTTTGACAAGAGTATGTCAAGTACTTAACAGCTTGGCGTTGCCAGACCTGTGTCAAATTCTCAAAAATCGTTTGAAAAACGAGAAAAGTGTTAAAGTAGCTGGCAAAACTAACATAAACTTTGACAGGAACATTAACATTTGAGCTCATCAAGCGCTTGGCTGCCGCCAACTTAACAATGTGGCGTTGCCAGACTTGTGCAAAACTAACAAGAAGTTTGAAAGCAATTTTAATAAAAGCTCCACAAGCAATAGCTAAATAAATGTTTTCCTCTTTTTTTTTAAGAAACTGTTAAGTTTCCATTGAATAGTTAAACAATGCTTAGGATCTGTTTAAGTTCTTGATTAAAGTTGACTCTAGATCAAGTCTTTAGCTGCAGCCAAGGCGGGCGACAAAGTTGGGAACGTGATGAAAAGTCAAGAAAGAGTTGAAACATATTAAGGAAAAACTATTTGCGTCAGCGACAGGAGCTGGCGGCAAGGGGAGAAGAAGAAGTAGCAGCAGCAGGCGAAGAAGAACCGCTAGGAGAGTAAGAAGAAGTAGAAGAAGAAGAAGCAGCAGCAGCAGCAGATTAAAGGAATGCGACGGCTGACATGGAGCACAAAACGCAGCACGTGGCAGGCAGGCAGGCACGTGGCAAGTGGCAAGCAGCTACGACACTTCACCTTACCCCTTACTGTGCACCCATCCCCCCTTGCCCTCTCTCTCTCTCTCTCTCGTGCTCCCCTCCCCTGTCGCCAACAACTTCTGTGGCATGCAATTTGTTTAGTGTGTGAAAATGAAACATTTTTTTTCACACACAACCTCAATCTCTCCCTTTCTTTCCCTCTCTTTCCCCCCCTCTCTCTCTCTCTCTCTCCCTCCCCCTCTCTCGCCCGCACGTTCACTTTCTTAGTGCTGTTTGTCGTCCTGAAAAGACGTCGCACAACACGGCGAATGATTGATGGTTCCCGCTGAACGGGAAGCGTTACAAACAAATGAAACTTTTGTTTCTTGCATAATAAAATAACGGTAAACAGGAGCACAGCATAGAAGGACGCAGAGCGCAGGACGACGGGCAGCAGCAGCAGCAGCAGCCGCCGGCGGCAGTCGAGCCAGGACCAGAGCCAGCAGCATACGACAAAGGACCTTTAAACACATTAAGCTGCACATTCAATACTCTAACCAATCAGAATGAGAATCTTCTCAACAAGCTGCGATAACCTGAATTTAATGCTAGTCAATCATCATTTCAGCGAAAAGTTTGGTTAGGTTATCCTAATCACCAAAACATGATATGGTAACACTTTTTCAATAAGAGCTGGTCACTTTTAAACAATGGATTTATCTAAAGCAACTATTAAAACAAAGATAAGTTGTTAGTGTTTGGAACGAAACTGACTTACTGACTGACTGACTGACAGATTGATTGATTGACTGACTGACTGATTGACTGACAGACTGACTGACTGACAGATTGCTTGACGGACTGACTGACTGACTGACTGACTGACTGACTTACTGACTGACTGACTAACTGACTGACTGACAGACAGATTGATTGATTGACTGACTGACTGATTGATTGACTGAAGGACTGGTGATAGACGCTTAGACGAGGTTTTGGTAAGTTCCGCCCGCATGTGTGGAAAAGCTTTGTGTGAAACTTATTGGCATCTTATTATATCCGATCGATCTCATACTCATAATCAAAGATCTTTGTTTAAATTCATTTTAAAGTTGGTTCACCCTTTTTTCGGGTTGAAATTCACGTTCCAAGATCTTTGTTCATATTCATTTTTGGGCTGTTTCACGATTTTCCACAACTCTCTGTGGAAAACGAAATTCAAAGCTGATTAAAGCGAAGTCTTAAAGTTCGTTCGATTAGCCTCAATTTCGGTTTCAATGACCTACCTAAGAACTTAATGAATACGTGACTCAACGAATTCCACCCGCAAGAGTGGAAAATGAGCGGAACATTTTCAGCTGTTGTGTTTTGTGTGTTTTGTGAATATGCATTTGACACGTTCGACACGTCAAAGGTTAAATGAACGAAAGTCTATATATTCATGCGATTTCTTATTCCATGTGTCGCATACAGGTTGTGCACACGAATATGCCCGAAGTTAGGGCAAACACATTAAGAATCAGCTTGCGCTTAATTCCTTCGACCCAAAGAATTTTTCAATTTTACGCCAAAATAAGTTTTGGCCAGGCCCCCCGTAATTTTTCAACTCAAGGCGTGGCCATGTGCGGCGGGGCTGGTTATTCAAAGGGAGGGGGGGGGGGGGATGAGGAGGGGGGGTGGGAGGTGGAGTAGACGAATGTCCGAGTGTTCTATATAATATATTTTATTTATTTATTTAACTAGTGCTCGCTACAAAGATAATTAATTTTGCTCATTTAAATAGGCGCTAATGTGTGTGTGTGTGTGTGTGTGTGTGTGTGTGTGTGTGTGTGTGTGTGTGTGTGTGTGTGTGTGTGTGTGTGTGTGTGTAGACATGTTACCGAAAACCGAAAGTGTCAAGGCTTATAAACGTCAGACATAATTATGCCTGCAGGATAATTGTTTAGACACATGAGCATAATGAAAACATGACATGGCATCCTGCGAGGATCAAATGCGACGACGAGTACAGCGCCAGTGTGTGCGAGTGTGTGTGTGTGTGTGTGTGCGAGTGTGTGTATTTTAATATTTGCTATATATATGCATGTGTGTGTGCGCTTGTGTGTGTGTGCTTGTGTGTGTGCGCTTGTGTGTGTGTTTGTGTTTGTGTTTGTGTATTGGCCTCTGCTTGCCTACACTGGGGCATTAGCAGGCGCCAAAGGCAGCAAGCGTCGTGTGGCATGCGGCATGTGCGGCGCACAGGCCTAGGACCCCTTGCCCCTGTCCACCCATTGTGAAGATTGTGTGGCAAGCAGCGGCAAAAGCAGTCAAAAGCACAGGCAGCCGACGCAATATGCGAAGCCCAAAGACAAAGCTGAAGCTGAAGCTGAAGCTGTTGCCCCAACCCCAACCCCAACCTCTGTCCCAGTCCCAGTCCCAGTTCCAGTTCCAGCTACAGTTTCACTTGTTGTTGTTTGCCACTCGACACTCCAAGCACACACACACACACACACAAACGCGAGCGCGCACACACATACACCCCGCTGTGGCCCACGCACACGTGTATTTTAATTACTGTTATCATTATGAATCGCATACACGACTAATTAGTGTGTTACACATTCATCTAGCTATTGTTCGGGAAGAGAGAGCGGCGTTTCGATGTATATGTGCACACACACACACAAACACACACACACACACACAGTCTAATACTCAACCGCAAAGCTCACGCATGGCCCATGCTAAGTATTTAACATAATGAATACGCGTATTACGAAGGAATTAACATGACAGTTAACAAGTTAAGAGCACAATAAATCCAGCCGCACGACTAACAAATGCCCTGTAAATATGAACACATATGAACAACACATATGAAATGAAATTTTATCATGAGTACAGGCTGGGGAGTGGGCTAGAGGGAGGGAGGGAGGTAGGGAGGAAGGAGAGGGAGAGTGGGATCGAGAGAGACAGAGAGGCAGATAGAGAGAAAGATAACAAGTGCGTGAGATAAAGAGATAGAGAAAGAGTGAGAGAGAGAGAGAGAGAGTTCGCGAAAGTGAGTGAGAGAGAGAGAGAGAGTTACAAAGAATAAGAGACAATGAGAAATAGAGATGGAGAGGGAGAGAGGGATTTACTCTCATGCATATAAGTCAGCATGAAAGAGAGAGAGAGAGAGTTACAGAGAATAAGAGAGAAAGACAAATAGAGATCGAGAGGGAGAGAGCGATTTACTCTAATATAAGTCAGCATGAGCGGAAATATAGTTTTTACCCAAAAAAACCATAAAAACCGATTCAAGAGAATCGCATAGAAGGGCGATATTTAAAAGCAAGTTTATTTCCACCCTCCATCCAAGTGTTTTTAATTTTGCGAGCAATATTAAGATCGCATCAAATCAAATCCCACAAAGATCCTGCGAAATGGTAAGGCAAATTACATGCGACAGTTGTTCGCCTAATTTCTACAGTGTCAGGTTTCCACAGATTCATTAACGCATACCTCTTTAGCGAAACTTAAGACTTTGCTCTTACCATCTTTGAATTCAATTTCGAACGATTCATTATTCTTTCAATTCATTATTTAAGAAGTTCAAAAACATATATTATAAATGTTTGCGTACCAGACAAATGCTTGCTCTTGATCTGAAGCCAGTAAATAGTTCTAAGCCCCTTTTATTTCGAAATTTCAATTCTCAACGTAAATTTGTTCAATTTGCTAATTCAAATTTCACATTTGGCGCCAAACACAGAGTTGCTCATCATTTATCGTATCAAAGTGCCTATCGATATTTTCGCCCAAATTGAAACTAAAAATGCCAGCAATAGCAAATTTCAAAAATGGCGCCCACGCACTAATACATATACAACAATATGTTATTAGTTTAAACAATTGCATTGAACTAAACTATTTGTTTGAGTTATTTTGAATGTATATTTCAGGTTTTCTGCTAATTGCAGTTCAATTGTCAGGTTCTTCTTCGACTAGCATCGATAGTTAAATACTATCGACAACACGCAAGATAAATACTATCGACTAAGCTAGTTAAATACTATCGACAACAAGCTACTTAAATACTATCGATAACGCGCTTTCTGCCAGCCGCCAAATTTATTTATTTATTTTTACAATTTACATAAGATTTGAAATTTCTGATTTGCTGTGCCTAACTTATCCTTTTTGTTTGATTTTCTCTTCTTTTCTTTTCTGTACTTTTAGCTGCTTTCTCCCGCTCTGCTCCTGCCGTGTGTCCAATGGGTATTGTACGTAAGCATTACATGAGCTTATCTTTTCGATTGTTTGAACTTACTTTCTACTCTCTCGCCTCCCACAGAACACGCCTGCGTCCATGCTTGGAGTGCTTGGAGGCCCATTCATCCCCATCGTTGGAATTGCCAGGCAGCCTAGCTTTGCAGCTCACCTTGAAGTGAACCGTTAACTACCTACTCCCCTGCGTAGACAGCACTTCCTTTGAAGCCTTGGAGCAGCTGGAGACTAGAGACTGCTGACTGCCTCCAGAAACATCTGGCTATGGACTGCTGCCTTGCCACTATCTGTGCCGTGAAGATCTTTTTCTGCTGGATATGGCCCAGCTCCAGCTGTCTCTCTGTCAGCTGAAAGTTCTTTTAGCTTTAAGCAAAGTCTATCAACTTAAGAACCCCTTACGTGGTTTAAATATGAGCAAATTGACGCTGGCGACTCGGTTAATCTCAGTTTCAAATTGACCTAGTTAAATTCTTAATGCATCTTTACGCAGACTTATTTTTCGTGGCCTGTCGCGAGTTCCGTTTCCGTTTCCGGCCCAGCAGAAGCAAACGCCAAAAGCTAAGCTAAAGGCATTCGCTTTTATTGTTGTGCCCTGCCCCTCTCCGTAACATTGCTTTGCTCTTGGCTTGCGAACTTTTTTAGGCAGCAACAAAAAAGTGCTGCCAATTTAGTTTAAGTAGTTGCCATGCAGATTGTAAGCACTTCCTGCGGCAAGGCAAGGCATCGCATTTGCAGTATGCCGGACATCAGTGAAGAAGAAGAGAGATGAAAGGCTGAATTGAAATCGTAATGATGCCTCAGGTCTCTAGTTGGGATTTCCCGGCTAGGGGATACCCTGCACCCTTGTTCTGCTACACATATACATATATCGCCTTTTAGTTGTGAGTATAAAAAAGCCATTAATAGTTGCTGGAATTCTCTCCTTTTATTTTAACTCCATCTTTTGAGAAAGCAGCTATTAAATAAGCTAAATAAAACATGCATTCAATGTCCTTTCAGATTCCCCCCGGATCAGCAGCTCCTAATGAAAACATGTTCATATTGAATACTGAGGTCCAACTAACAGAGACATTGAGTAATTAATATATCTGTTAACTATTCAATGTAACAGACTGTTAAATTGTGAGCGACTTAAGCGGACGAAAAGCGAGCAAAATACGAGTGAGAACGATGCGATGTATTGCTTAGCATACACCCACACACACACACCGACACAAACAGCCAAGGCCAGAGATAAGCAGTCAGCTGTTCGTGTGTCTGTTCGCTGTAATTTTTCTGCTTGCGCTCATGCGCTCTCGACTCTTGTTGGTGATGATCGCTGATTGGTCCATTCAATAAGTGCAAGCAGTGGAGCTCTGCTTGCCGTCTGTTCTTGAGAGTGTGTGTGTTCGCGGTTATTTTTCTGCTTGCGCTCATGCGCTCTTGGCTCTTGTTGGTGCTTATCGCTGATTGGTCCAATCAATAAGTGCAGGCAGTGGAGCTCTGCCTGCCGTCTGTTCTTGAGAGTGTGTGTGTTCGCGGTCGTTTGTCTGTTTGCGCTCATGCGCTCTCGGCTCTTGCTGGTGCTGATCGCTGATTGGTCCAATCAATAAGTGCAAGCAGTGGAGCTCTGCCTGCCGTCTGTTCTTGAGAGTGTGTGTGTTCGCTGTCATTTTTCTGCTTGCGCTCATGCGCTCTCGGCTCTTGTTGGTGCTTATCGCTGATTGGTCCAATCAATAAGTGCAAGCAGTGGAGCTCTGCCAGCCGTCTGTTCGTCAGAGTGCTTTTCGTTCTGCGTCAGTGTGGCCCTGTAAGTCAACAGGGCATGTTCTTGCGCTGCGAGCGACAGTCTATTTGGTCTGTTATTATTCTGTTATACCTTTTTGTGGATGTGATGCTGGATAAGTAGATAATGCGATTCTCTCTGCATACATATACATATATGCTTGGGTGTTTGGGTGAGTGTTTTCGCAATTAACATACATATGTATATGGTACTTATTCTTGTGTTTGATTGCAGGTTCTCAAGTAAATATCGCATTCTAAAGCTCGACAAAAATGGAATCAAAATATATATAAATACTTTCACGCATGCTAAAGTGTTTATTTAACTTTAATTTCCTTCTTACTTCTACTGCAAACATTTCGTGGCTAAATATCCGTCCGTATCGGGAATATCAATTGATTGATAGATTTTGAAGAACCAAAGGTCCTTCTGAAGTCGGACTTCATTTAACCGACACTAAAAACTTACAAAATACTAATTGCTTTTCAAAAACATTTGCTGGCTGACTCGAGATCCGAGGTTTGTTGTCCAATTTATTTCCGTTGCACATCGGCTTCGGGGCAAGATACAAAAAACAATTAACAATTGGTTAACATTAAGATAAAACATGAATTTGAACATTTTACATACAGTTGCGAATTAAATAATAGCACCGCTGCAACACATTTTGTTATATCGCAGCTGTTATTGCCAATAAAGGACACTGTACTAAATATTAATTGACATATATATAGATTTAGTATTAATAGTTCAAAATTGTTAACTTGCTTGCTCAAAATTGATGTGTGCTTGAGTCTCAATTCTAATCTCATGTTTAGTGCTGTTTTCTGTATATTAATTTGATGTCTTAATCGATCCTTGTTTTGTTGTTAGTTTTGATTTTCTTGTACCTACATATGTAAACTCTATTGCACTTGTTGGTGTCATGACATGATATTTGGTAAAGGACGTTGCTTATGTCAATCATGCTTTAGATTATTGTTCTTGTTGAAGAACTTCTGCAATGTATGCGCAGGTCTTCGAGCTACTCTTATAACTTCTTTGTTGCAACAGTTTGACTTTGTCAAGCGTACTAATTTCATTTATTTTTCTTTCTTGTATTTTGCAGCTTGCTTTGGTTACAGGAACCTTGCTGCCAATCTGCATCCAACTTCGAATCAACATTGTGAATTGACTCCTTCATCCTTCAGGGTAACAAATGTATGTATTTAAGTTTACAAAAACAATTATAATATATTTTTCATTTTGTATTTTACAGGCTAAACTGCCAACGTTCATGGAGAACATCTAATCGGCAAAGGATCGCTATGCATGGTGCCTAGTTGACTGTTATCCTTGATTGTTCCATATCATGGATATAGTCCTAGCGAACCTAAAGGGCAAGAAAGAACTTGGCTCAAAATGATGTATGCTTTTCTTTTACAGCCAAATGGTTTCTAGTTGACTAGCATATCCTTGGTTATACCATACCATCGATATAGTCCTGGCGAACCTAAAGGATCAGATCTCTGCAAAATGCGCATTGAAATGGTCCAAAAACATGTATGCTTTCTCTTTCAGGAGCCCTTTTACATTAGCTGCAGCTGCAGCTGCAGTTGCTGTTGTTTAACAGGCGTCTTTCTGCTCATTTAACATAAGCTGCTAGTTAACAGTACTCATTTTGATTGAGTTACATTTTTGCCCCTTAATGCTATGCAACGAAAATTTTTATTCAAGACACTCGGCGACCTTCTGGGCATTTCTGTTCGCCTGGTACTTGAGTGGAATTTTGGTGCAAATTTGGGGCCCGGCCGCCAGCCGCGGCGCCCCGTGCGGGTATGCAATGAAATTTTTACGCCAGCTAAAAATATTTCTTGGCGACCTTCTGGGCATTTCTGTTCGCCTGGTACTTTTGGGAAATTTTAGCTCAAATTTGGGGCCCGGCCGCCAGCCGAGGCGCCCCTTTTGGGTATGCAATGAAATTTTTACGTCAGCTAAAAATATTTGTTGTCGACCTTCTGGGCATTTCTGTTCGCCTGGTATTTCGGCAGATTTTGGGACAAATCTCGGCAGCCAGACGATTGGCAACAAGCGCCCCTCACGGGTATGCAATAGATTTCTAAAAGCCGTTGTTTTTTGAATTTTTAAATAAAAAAGCAGGAATTTCGGTTTTTATTTAAAATAATTGATTTATTCATGTTTCAATTTATAAATTTGTTGTTTTCTATGTTATTTTCTTGGTTATTTCTCTTAAAATTATGCAAATCAAGCATTAATTACAATTTTACCTTATTTAAACGTAAAATAAATGTTCGTAAAATGAAAATTCGATCCTGGAAAAGACTTTTTACTCGTGAAGGTCCTTAGAGCTCGATGTAGTCCTTGATTTGTCGATCTGAAACGATAAAAACACATTTGAATGAAAAAAGCCAAAAAATAGATGAGGGCAATTTTTGCAACGAAAAAAGGACATAACTCGGGCAGGTCCTTGCAGATTTTCAAAGGACACGGTGCGTTAGGATCGTGTTGACCCCCTGCATCGATCTGCATCAAAAAAATATGGGGTCATCTAAGAACCGCAGGACTTGTATTTTGACTTGGAAAATTTCAGTTGCGGAGCGCACGGAAATGGGCTGAAAACACATTTTCTTGAATATATCCTTAACTACAAGGACGATCCTAATGAAATTTGGCCAGTTTGTAGTCCTGGTTAATACACTTCGTTTGACATATGACTCACCAGGATACGCAAGGACATAGCCGAGTTATAGCCTATTTTTGGTCGAAAAATTTGTCCTTAAAACTTTTTTGTCCGCAGGACTTTCGTCCTTTGGGATGTAAATTCTGTAATGGGTCAGTGAGAACTATCAGCTGGCCAAAGGACATCCCGATAGTCCTTCAAATGGCAAAGTTAGCCCCGATTTTTTCGACTTTAGCGAATTTTCCGACTAACCCCCTTGCAAAAATTTCGACGAAATTTTTTATCGAATCCTGGAAATCCTTGAATGCCAATCGATAGTTCTGCTCAGCACGAGTCTAAAACGGCATATCCTTCCAAAATCCTTAAGGATTTGGCCAAGTTATGGCTAATTGAAAAATGTCCTTTTTAGAAATCTAGCCATATATCGGAAACGGCAAGGACGATTTAGATGTCCTTTGGACAGTTTTTGGTCCTTGTTCTTACGATTCGTTTGACACAGGACTTGTCAGGATCCGCAAGGATATGGCCAAGTTATGGCCTTGTTAATTTACGGCAGAATTGTACTCATATCTTGGCGCTCTAAAGGACTTTCGTCCTTTTTATTATATATTCTGAATTGGGAGGATGAGGACTATAGGTTGGCCAATGGACATCACGATCGGCAAGGATACGGCCGATCTACAGCCTTTTATCTCTCCCGACGAAATCGTTTTTCCTCAGCTCCTTGAAGGATTTTCGTCCGTTTTATTGCATATTCTAAGTTGGCAGCACAACTAAGGACTACATGTTCGGCAAAGGACATCAGAAAGGTCCTTAAGGGAGTCCTTAAAAACGACAATATCCATATCTCGGATACTATTAGGACGATATTGATGTCCTTTGGCTACGTTATGGTCCCTGTCATACGAGTTCTTTGACAGCGATCCAAAAATGCCAGAAAAGAGCGTTATTTGGCCGAGATATTCTAAAGAATCTTCAAAATAGGTTGATATCATGACCAAAACGTGAGTCCTTAACCGGCTTTACAGCATACTTTCAGGCTGAGCGTTAAAAGCAAAGGCACAAACCTTAGATTGCTGCACAGAATCAAAAGCAAAGGCACAAACCTTAGATTGCTGCACAGAATCAAAAGCAAAGGCACAAACCTTACTTACACAGAATTAAAAGCAAAGGCACAAACCTTATCGAATACAAATAAAAGTACCATGGGAAAAGATTAACGCATTAAAAGCAAATGTACAAACCATTAGCTGAAAATCAATAAAAGTACCACGCAAACTGATTGCTATGTAGAATCAAAAGCAAAGGCACAAACCTTATCAGATATAAATAAAAGTACCATGGGAATAGATGAACGCATTAAAAGCAGATCTACAAACCATTAGCTGAAAATCAATAAAAGTACTACGCAAGTTGATTGCTGCGCAGAATCAAAAGCAAAGGCACAAACCTTATCAGATATAAATAAAAGTACCACGCGAATCGATTACTGCATGGGAATAAAAGCAAAGGTACAAACCATTAGCTGAAAATCAATAAAAGTACCACGCAAATCAATTATTGCGCAGCATACTTTCTGGATGCGTTGTACAAGATAATCCTTAACTATCAATTACAAATCAATTAAGATTACACATACTTTCGGGCTAGATCGTTAATCGCACGCAGCCACGAAATGCTTAAGATTTAAAGTATAGTTCTAGGATGAGTACAATAGCTTAACAGAAGCAACACGGTCAAGGCAATGATGTCCTTGCGTATCTTCTACGGACATGTCGCTGCAGACGCTACAGCTTTATAGGGCTACTTAAGAAACTAAGCCTATTGAGTCGTAAACTATTTGGACTTCCCTCGGGCAGCTGAGACTCCTTGATACCGCGTTCTACTCGTGGGGGACTCGTGATCTTTTATAGACAAATGGCTGCAGCTCGCCCATATCCTTGCATTTTGAGGATCAACCCAATCGATTGACATGTTAGGACATGAAAAACATGAATTAGACAATAAAACAATTTAAAAAATTTTCATGACTGGCCTTTATCCAGCGGAATACGGCATCCATTTCCTGGCTTGGCAAAGCGCGGCGCCTGGCAAAAGGACATCAGCTGTAAATTGAAGCTCTGAAAGAAATGTTTATTGTTTTCCCAGTCAGTAAAAGACATCATTTGAAATCAAATCAAAGTTTTTAATGTGCAAAAAACAAGGGAAAAGTAAAGCAAAAATGTTTTGTGTTTGAATGTTGAATGGAAATAGGAGAGGGAGGAATGGGAAGGGGAAAGGGGAGGAGGAGCCTGTCGTCCTGCGTCGAGCCTTGAATATACACATATTCGCATTCAAGTAAATACTGCACAAACATTTCTTTTTTTTTCTTATTTACAAATCTTGTTTTTTTCGCGATATTGTGAGGTCGCGTATAACGCTTCCTTACAAATATCTAAGTTCCTACATTTTTCGTTATCTTTTTTTTCGAGCTGCGTAAAACTTTATCATATCCGGCAGTATTTACTTGAAATACTTTCATTTTTCAAATACGAACCGAGCTGCAAGCATTTAATTGAATGCTTCGCACACGGCTCACAAAACATTTTACGCAATTCAAAAAACTATTTTCTATTCACATTTTTTATTCTTTAATCTCCTTGCGGACACGATTCATAATGTCTACAAGGAGAAAAACGAACGCGGTGCCTAACAACGACGAACGGATGTGAGATGTGAATGTCTGTGAATGTTTGTGAATGTTTGTGAATGTGAATGTGGGTTTTCTTGTGGCATGTTCTGTGCGAAAATTGTGTACAGAAACAGAAAAAGAAGAAGTGCATGGCGTTTTTGTGTGAATTAAAAGTCTGGAACTGAACACAAACAACCAATTGAAACGTGAGAACGGAACGAAACGGAATGGAACAGAAACGGAATCGAACAAAATTATAATTGTTGAACTCCGGGCTCCGGGCTTCAGGCTCCTAAATGCTGTAAATAGAAATTTGAATAGTTAGTTAACAGTTGGGGGCATCTTCTCTTGGATCTGGCAACGCCTCTTGGCGGCCGAGTTGGTTCAAGATCTTCATTAATGGATGTATGGCAACGCTTCTTGGCGCCAAAAGTCGTTTGGCAACGCTTCTCATACTCATGGTAAATTACAGTATTTGGCAGCGGGCATCTTTCGCTGATATGGCAACGCTGCTTGGCTAGTATGTACCGTTGTGTTTATGGCAGAGAGTAGCTGTAAATCATCGCTGATATGGCAACGCCTCTTGGCATTGAAATGCTCATTGCATCTTCATGGCAAATTACAGCGGAAATCTTTCGCGAATATGGCAACATTTCTTGAACTTTAAAAGGGCAGCACCTTTTGGCCATATCTCTATACTCTTTGGCTAGTCTGGCAAGGCATGCATATCTAGACCCTGATGGGGCGCAGGCTGGGTGTGAAGGACCACGAGGGAGCACAGTTGACAGCTGCCGTGCAGGAAGCAAGAGGGAATCAAGTTCAAATTGGAGGGCTTTGAAATCGCGGCAGGCTTTTGGCAAAAACGGAACGGAATGGAAAATAAAATGGAATAAGTGAACTTTGGCTCCGATTGGCTCCAAGTTTCGAACAATCGTCTAGAGACAAGCTCATCTGAAAGAACACAGCATGGAAATAGGTTAATAACGGGCCAAATCGCACGCCTGGAAGACGTCGCGCCCGACCCAACCCGGCAATTGCGCGCGTCTCTCCTTTCCGCCACGTTTTCAGGCTGGCTCCTAACACGCGGTTTTTCTTCACTTCATGTTATCGGATGTGCACAATCGAGCGCCATTTTTGTGTGTTTGTTATCGATCTATCGAAAGCAACGCTTTTGATGATTAGCTTTGACATGGTAAACCGAACTGCGCGACTCACACGTGTCACGAGCAATTGGTTTACCGTTTTTTCGATTTCAATATTCTGCTCTTATTTCATTTTTTTTTTCATATATTCTTCGGTTGACGGCGCGTTCGAGAACGCGACGAAAACTCTCCTCAACATGAATTTCTTTATATATATATATTTTTTTTTTTTTTTTTGCATGCATTAATTTTTTTTTTTTTTTTTTTTTTTTACCCTATTTCAACTCCTGCGCTAATTGTGCACACCACGTATAACGTGGACAATTTTTGTTCCATTTTCAATTATTTGTTTGATCGACTTATTGATTTACTTGGGCTTTGGCAAAGGCGACGCGCGGCAATTGCCCGCAGAGGGGCCCGGCGCAACGTTCCGTCTCGAAGTCGGAAAAACTCACCGGGAAGCAGCTTTTAAAAAGGCATTTTACGGAACTGCAAAACTGGAAACACTGCTGGAAGCAAGTTATACTAGATTATACGACACATTGTTGGGATGACAAATGGCAAGTGTGGCATATGTACATGGGAAAATCAGGAGTTGATGCAATCAAATCAAAGGACAAAACGCTGCCAGCTGCGATTTCAAAGACGAAAGAAAACAACTCGATTTAAACCATTTTTGGTACAACTTTTGAGGTTATGGCAACTGTTGGTAACTGTTTTGTGCTCCGTTCGTTAACGGTAAATCACGCTGCGCACCGCGCCCCGGGTCCCATGCAGCGGCCATTTGCCGTCTCTCTCATTCTCTCGCTCTCTCTTTCTCTTTTATGTTCTGCTTGAACATGTTTACATTTGCAGGAATTTTAGGCAACTTCTCGCTTTGCACGCTTCTCTCTCTCCGTCTCTCCCTCTCGCTCTCTTTTGTGATCTGCTTCAGCTGTGATTTTCAAGGACTTCATGCACTCCATGCAACTTCTCGCTTTGCACTCTTCTCGCTCGTTCTCGCCTTCTCTCGCTCTCTTTTGTGTTTTTCTGTAACACGTTTGAGGGACTTTCAGGACTGGCAACTTCTCGCTTTGCACTCTCTCTCTCTCTCTCGCCCTTCTCTGGCTCTCTGCCCGCTTCGTCCAAGCGACAGTCGCCCCAGCGACACGGCTTGAAAACAAAATAAGAAGAAGAAAGAATCATATGGAAAATACTCTACCAAAAACGGACTCTGGATCGGACTCAACGTTTGCTGCACAATATTCGGACGTAGTCATGCCAAATGGGATGCGGCTTGATGGATTCGTGCTTGAAAATACGATGACATTATGCGGCTTATGCGTTTAATAGTTGATCGACTAAGTGGATTAACGGCACTTGGCGGCCATCTTTTTTTTATGTACATATACATAATCATATTTAAGTGCGAGTCAGGTGCTCGGCTGGCTTTTAGGTAAGCGCGAACGCAACGTGACCTGGTGTCGAGATGTGCGCCTCGACTCGGTTTGTGGAGGGGGGAAAGGGCTTGTGTTGGCGGAAGGAACACGAGCGGCATGGGGGGGTACTCGACCCGCAAATTATATGTTATACACACTTTTCAGCGTGTAACTGTAATCGTTTATGTGTTTTCTATTGCTTTCACGTTCTTATCGATGGGCTCCGCTCTTGCGCTTGGGTGCCATATTGGGCCGTCCCGCTCTAACGCTCGTTGGCGTTGTCGCGCGGCAAGCGAGATGGACATATGTATTATGTGTGCGGTGTTCGAGAGGAACGCGCTCTCTGTGCTTTTTGCTCGTATCGCCATCTCACTCGCATCTGTGTGATGCCGCGCACACTCGCGATAGAAGTATGTGGTTACGCTTTTTCTCGCTTTGTGTGTGTGTGTGTGTGCGGCTCCAAACGGGACACGTTTCGATGTGCTTCTGTGTTCTCCATTTGTCCACCTCGCCCGCCGCGCCCATCCAACCAAGAGCGTGCGTGATTCTCCCCCACCCTTTTGGCCTAGGCACCCGCCCGCAAGCGCAGAGTGTGATTGATCTGAGCCCGCAGCAGCCGCTCGAGCCCCGCACGCGCCAATCCTTTCTCCGGAGGAGGAGGCGGTGTCGCCAGCACCTCCGAAAAAAAGCAAAAGAGGCACCACAAGCCCCCAACCGAGACAGACTCACCCGCGGCACCTGCCCGTTGCGTTTTTGCTTTAATCTTCTGCTTTCAGCGCTTTTTCCAGCTCCGTTTATAGGTTTGATGGATCAATGGATACGGTGACACACCAGGCGGGATGATGCAGGCACTCGGATTATACATCGAATATTGCGCACTTTGCAACACGGAAAAGGAGCTGACGTAGAGCCTGGGTACAGTTGCCAGGCCGAAACCAAAAACGAAACGTCAAGAGACTTTAACTCGGACACTTTGCAGAAAAAAAAAAACAAAATTGGCACTTGAAAAAAAAGGTAGAGAAAAATTGAAATTAACTTTTGCACTTTATCCTGAACTAGTTGAAAATTGAAAAAATGAAAATTTTGGAACGAAGACCGTGTCGCTGGCTGCAGAGTTTTCACTCGACTGTGCCCGACGCTCGGCCCAAAGCGACGAGCTAGCCTCGGTCGGGGATGCAAAGCCTTCCAGGTAGAGGCAACTCGTCGTCGTCGCCGTCGCAAGGGTTCGAGCCGGCTGGCAACAGGCGGTCGGTTAGCCAGGCAGCCGAGGCTATTTTTAGGCGCCTTGCAGCAGCTGCATGTCCTGTTTTTCCAGATACTTCTGCGCCCCTTTTTTGCCAGGTATATACACACACGCTTTCCAGGTAGGCCAGCCCTTCCCTCCAGGCCCTTGCAAATTTCCATTTTCTGCTGTTGGCAATGCCGCAGAAACTCGGCGTCACTTTGCACTTTGTTGCATAAACTCGCCATTTTTTCAATGCAAGAATGCTGCCATTTCTCACGCGAGGCACACTTTGTTTTTTATTGAATTGTTCAATTCCCTATTGCTGGATTGTTCCAGGCGTGGGCGACGCCTCGGCTGCCTTTGGGGCGACTCCCTCCGCAAGTTGAGGCTCCGGACGTCACGGACTGTGACGACAGCTACTCACCCGGTTGCTGCTGGGTCAAGGGAGCTTCACAGGAATTCACCTTTCACATTTATTTAATACACATTTGCATTTAACTCGCATTTCAACAACTTTTTCACTATTTCACTTTTTAATGTGGGCGATCGCGCGCACTGCGCACTAAACACAGCAGCAGCAGCCAATTAACCAGCCAAGTGCTGCCCGTCGCTATGAAAAACCTACGCACACACAAGTCTAGTGTGGCCGCATTGTCTTTGCGTCAGGTGGCAGCGCTGGGCATGCAGCCCTGGCAAGCTTAACGAGTTGACGCGCCGAGTAACCGTTAAGTTTAAATTTAAATTGAAATCGTTGAGCAAGGGAAATTCAAGTTGTCTAAAAGGGAAATGCAAATTGCTTGCGCGGGAAATTCAATTAGTCTGAATGGGAAATTAAATCGTTGTGCAAGGGAAATTCAAATAGTTCCCAAAGGAATATTTAAGCTTGGCGCTTAACGAATTAAATGGCATTAGAAAAATGAATGTACTTAACTTTTACATAGAGTAAAAAAACAGACTTGGGGAAAACTAAGACTTAGTTAAACTTATTTAAAAATTGGTACAAAAATCAATCGTTTTACGCGGGCAATTCAAAACGTATGAAGGGGAAATTTAAATGGTTTGCAAGGGATATTCAATTAGTCTGAATGGGAAATTTAAACTGTTTCGTGCGGGCAATTCAAAACGTACGAATAGGAAATTTAAATGGTTTGCGCGGGAAATTCAAAAAGCAAGGCAACTAAAAACTTTGAGTTTAACGAATTAAATGGTATTAGAAAAATGTTTGTACTTAACTTAAACAAGTAATAAAAGAAATGAATTTTTGCGAACAAACATAAAACAGACTTCGAAAAAACTTAAAATAAATTGGATTAATTTAAAAAATGAAAAAACAACAATAACAAAAGCATAACAAACGCATAAAATAAATATAAAAACAAAAGCTTGATAATACCATATTCGAGAATCAGTCTCCTTGAAGGCAGGCTCAGGGATTTAGGGCTCCAGGTAAGTATCGTAGGCCTGATTACGATAGCTGCCGTGTCCTGGCGTGTCCATGTAGCAGTCGCCAGCGGAGCCGCGCTTTACATTGGGCTGGATGTGATCCTCGTTGTTGTGCAGCGTTATCCCGTTGATTGCCTCGTCCTTGACGGCCTTGGGCAGATCCATGTACTTGTAGTTGCGCGCCAGAAAGAGGAATATCAACAGGTTGACCAGCATAATGCTGGCGAAGAGCGCAAATTCCGCCGACTGCGTGCTGACGAACTTGATCTCGGCTATGACCACGACAATCATATTTCCAATGGCCACCGAGAGCAGCCAGCAGGCCTGCAGCACGGACTTCATGCTGACCGGCGCCTGGGTAAAGGAGAACTCCAAACCCGTCACGGAGAACATGATCTCGGCGGCGGTCATCACCACGATCTGCGGCAGCTGCCAGAGTATGGACAGCGACGTGGGCGGCACCACCTCCAGCATGTTGTATTGCTAGAGGAGGAGGAGGAGGAGATCACATTAGAGCTTAATTCCTTGAGCTTAATCATATCGGAGACTTACGTAGCCGTCGCGGGCATTGCCCTGGACCAGGAGGCTGTACAGTCCGCCGTTTTTGGCCTCGAAGCTAGCCGCGCGCTTTCCGTTGATGTCCAGCTCGCCGTAGCCGAGCGAGATCTCGTGCAGGGCCGTCAGATTTCCGATGTCCAGCCTGATGCCGGGCACACCCGAAACGGGCGCTCGCAGCAGGACGGGACCCTCGCCCGCAGGCGTGTTGACCAGGGTGCGCAGCAGCGGGGGCTGATTGAGGCGCTGGACACTGCTCAGGCCGTCGGGAAACTCCTGGAGCGCAGCATTGGCCAGGAAATAGCTGACGGACTTGCCCGGCTCCAGGCGTATGCTGCCCTTGATGCTGGGGCATTGCTTGCTCTGCGGGCGAGCCAGGAACGCGTACTCCTTGGGCTGCGGCACATGCAGTCCCAGATTCGACCACATGCCCAGCGGCTCAATCGAGTCGGAGGCGGAGTCCGTGTCGGAGCCGGAGACCAGGTTGCTGGTGAAATCGTAGCGGCAGGGCATCCCATTGTAGAGCCGCAGATGGGCCATGTCCGGGGCGGAGGGCGTCGCGGCCGGCTCGGGCTGTTCGAGGCGCAGCTCGACGGCGGCGGACAGAAAGAATCCGAAGGCGGCCAGGAGCAGGCCAATGCTGAGCTTCTGCAGCGGACGCTTGATGCCGATGCGGGCGAGCAGCGGATAGATGAGATAGTCGAAGAGCGGAATAAAGGCGAGTATCAGCAGAGGGTTGACCACCTGCATCTGGTCGGGCTTGATTTGGTAGCCCAGGATCGAGCCGTCCATGTGCGTCGCCTGGAAGGTCCAGCGCGAGCCCTGCTGATCGGATAGCGCCCAGAAGATGGGGAACGGCACATAGAGCAGCAGGATCTTGGTCAAACACTTTGTCTCGTCCACCATCTGCTGGCCCACCACGGGCGTGGCATAGTCGAGGAAGTGCACCATCGGCTTGTCCTGGCGATTCTGGCGCCAGCCCTTGTACGCGTTCGTGATGCACTGCGACACACCGAAGATCATGTTGCCCGACGGCGGACGCAGCTTGTAGCGCCTCTTCCCGGCCACAAAGATCACCATCGAGACGATCATCAGGACGGCGGGCACCCCAAAGGCCAGCGAGTAGCAGTCCTCCTCGCCGAAACAGTAGACATCCGCCCGCAAGATGGGCGTCACCGTGGTCGAGATCATGGAGCCCGCGTTGATGGCAAAGTAGAAGAGCGAGAAGAACTTGGCCAGGTCGACGGCCTGCTCCGGCAGCTGGAACTGATCGCCCCCGAAGGCCGAGACGCACGGCTTGATGCCGCCAGTGCCCACGGCTATCAGCAGCAGCCCAACAATGGTCACCACCCTGCCAATCAAGAGCACAACTCAGTAATACGGGAACGGATACGGACACATCTGCTGCTGGCTATACTCACTTCACGGGCATTCCGGCTATGGGTATGGCCCCAAAGGCCACAATCATCGCGCCCAAGCTATAAACGACCGACAGATACAAGATCGTGCTGTACTTGCCCAGCCAGCCATCCGCGATCAGTGCTCCGACCAGGGGAAAGATGTACACCAGCATGGTGAACACATGAAAGAGCACCGTTGCCGTCTCCTCGTCGTAGCCCAGCTTATGCGTCAGATAAAGCACCAGAATCGCTGCGGGAGGCAATCATTTGGAGGATTACTTTACGTGCGGAGTTGAGGAGGAGGGGCCATAGAGATCGAGGAGGTTTTACATAGATCTAGGAGTACTTATCACGTGAAGAGAGAGGAGGGACTATGGAGATCGTAGACTAACTACCTCGTGTGAGAGAGGAGGAGGTTTAGAGATATGAGGAGGAGGGGGCGTAGAGATCGGTGGAGGAGGGGGGCGAAGAGATCGGTGGAGGAGGGGGGCGTAGAAATCGGGCAGGACTTATTACGAGCGGGAGGAGGAGAGGACTTAGACATCGTGGGGAGTAGGGGTCATAGATTGCAGGGTGAGGAGGGGGCATACAGAACGGGGAGGACTTACCATGTGGGAGAGGAAGGTGTCGTAGAGATCAGGGACAACTAGCAAGTGGGTAAGGAGGAGGAGGAGATGGGGGTTGAGACCATGGAGATCAAGGAGTACTTACCACGCATGCCATAATAGTTGAAACGTTCGCAGAACTCATTGCTGATGATGAAGGCCACCGACTTCGGATATTCCGGATCCTATCAAACGGAACAAGAAGAAGAATAGCCGGAGATTAGAGTACAATCTTTATTTAACAGACATCTGCGTCTTGTTATCCGATTTAGCTAATTATATAGTCGAGCAAGAGATGACTCGTAATTATCGCAACTATTTTCGTCGCACGATTTTTTGTTTATTGGACCTGTCCCCGTCATTATCTACGCCCGACAAATCAAATGGTATATGGAAAGTGCCGCATCATTTGCTGACTAGTCGAATCCGACAACAACCAATTACTACGACTATCTCCCTCTCTCCCTCTCTCTCTCTCGCTCTCTCTCTCAGAGTGTGTGTGTGTAGTACGAGTATCTTTATCTACATAACTGAAGATAGGCCTTGTCTATGCCTGACAAATCTCTTTTATATGCCCTTGCAGAGGGTATATTATAATCTTGTCTCGAGTTGTTGAATGCATAGAAGAAGACATCTCCGTTCCCATAGAGTATACATATTCCTGATCAGCATCAACAGCCGAGTCGCTATAGCCATGTCCGTCCTTCCGTCCGTCTGTCCGTCCGTCTGTTTCTATCCCAACTAGTTTCTCTTAGTCTTAAAGCTATCTAATGCTAAGAGATATATGGGAACCGACTGGATCGGACCAAATATCATATAGCTGCCATAGGAACGTTCGATCGCAAATTAAGTTGTTCTATGGAGAACTTTTTGGTTCTTCAAGATATCTTAGCCATGCTCGTCAATAACTATTTTCCCTGTGCTTCTTCGATTCGAGCTAAGCGTATTTGATATTCCCTTTTCTCGTTTTATTTTTGAAGAGCATTCGAGCGTAATCGACTCATTAAACTATATTTGTGTATGAGTTTTACGAAAGACCAAAAAAGCTTATGCAAGTCAATAATAGTACTTCTTTCTCAACCCTTCTCCCTCTACTTCTCTCTCCCTCTCTCCACATCTCTCTCCCTTCATCTTCATCTATCTCTCCCTCTCTCTTCAGTCATGCTTGTTAATTTAATACAGGGTATGTTCACATTGAGCACTCTGCAAGTTTTGTAAATCGGAGTGCTCTAATCGGAAAAGCGCGACTAGGTGATACCCTGTAGCCAAATTTAAAGGCCATAGCTTTTGCAGATCCGAAGATCAACCAGTTTCTGACTATATATATGCTTGGGCCCTGAGATGTTTTCTTCTGCCAGTTGCATAGTTGGGCACAAGAACAAACTACCCCTTACACACATTGTTGAGAGGTACAGGGTATACAAATAACTTTAAATAATTATGTATTCATGGCCTCGGAGATGTTCTCTTGGGCTCTGAGATGTTTTCTACTGCCTGTTGCATAGTTGGGGACAAACACAAACTACCCCTTAGACACATTGTTACTAGTACAGGGTCCACAAATATCTATAGATAATTATGTATTCGCCAGATAGTAAGACTGACTGACCTACTGTTGTTATGAATGTATTTGGCTATCGACTCTTGTCGATTTCATTTACGTTTTGTATTTTTTTTTTTTTTGGCTTCGTCGTTTGCGTCTTTCGTTTTGTTTTGGTTGCTTTTGGCCAAGGTAAAACGCCAAACGGGTTTCGAGCCAACAGCTGTTGGCCCAAAGCTAAACAAATTGCGAATTCTGCGTGCGCAACGCCCGGAGCCAAAGTCAAGTCCGAGCCCAACTCTGTTTACAGGGTATTCACAGGGTATTCAAAAGCCAGCTTTGGCTTTAGCTTAAGTTAAAGTTGTTTAATTCAAAAGCGATTTGGCTGGCATTTTTACATATTGTAAAACGAGTTGCGACGTGTCGCTTCTCAGACCCAGACCTAGAAAATTCCTCATTATTCCCCTCCCGATTGTTTGACATTGGCAAATAGCTTTTGAAAAACAATAGAATAAAACCCAACTGAAAGAGCTGCGCCGAGTTTTCCTACACAATTGAACGATCTTCTCCAGCTCTCCCTCTCTCTCGCTCTCCCTTTGTATCTCTCTCTCTCTCACTCTTGCTCTCCCTCTCTCTCTCTTTGTCGCTCTCCCTTTCATCTGTATATATATATATATATATACAATTATAAATTCTGAGCCCGTCTAACTGGTCCCAGACATGGACAACATTTCAAATGTTGAGTCTAGCTAAGGTTGAAACATTTGCAACAAAGAAAAAAGGCAAGTACTATCCGGCTTTGCGCGGCCAACGCATTTTTGATGTAATTGACTGCATTTTGTAAACTTGGCATAGATTAACCAAAATTTACAAATTGTATATTTATTTTGTTTATGTATGTTTTGTAGAGCTCCGCTCAAAAGCAGCTTTCTAGAGTTCAGGGACTAGGCCTATTCTGCGTTCATCAATCAATCAATCAATCAATCAATCGGACTGACAGTCAGTTTAATATATATGTACATATATATGCATTGATTCGACTAACGATGCTGATCTCTATACATCAAACTGTTCTGACTGACTGACAGACCGACTAACCGACTGACCGACTGATTGACTGATTGACTGATCGACTGATTGATCATCAACGCACAGCCCAAGCCGTGAGAGCTGGGAAGCTGTAATTTTCACTGTAGTTACCTTATGGGATGAAGGTGCACGTAAAGACGGGAAATTCGGGAAATTCCACTCGCATGTGTGGAAAAATCGCAAATAACGTTTGTATGAAACTCTTTGGTTTACCATCCGCTCGGCCTCAAACTCTTTTGCGAAGAACTTTGAGGGAAGTTATGTGACATATTCTTAGTATATTATTTGATAGTATGTATTTATACGCATAGACTATTTGTGTCAAGGCATTATTTGATTCGACTAACGATTTCATATAAAGAAGTTGCCTAGTTTTCCCGCTGACATTTTTCATTTCCAATTCAACTATCCGAAATAAAGGCCTGTTATGAAACGATGACGTCACGTTCTCGCTATAAATTTGTTGTATTTTTTACGCTCAGTCGGTTGTACGGTAATTATAGGTTGTAATATGCAATGCATATCCAACCACCTGATGATTCAAGCTGCGACTAATTGCAGAGCCGACGTCAATTGTTGTTGATATCTTTGCTTAGTTGTTGTTTAACGTTCGACTAGTCGCAAATCGATCGCATAGTCAGAAAACAAATACCTTAGATTTATATATATATATATGTATATAGATATACAAGGCAAGTCCGGTAAACCAAGATACCCGTAACTTCAGCCGAATGGGTTATTCAACTCGGTTGAGTTGAGAGCAAAGTGGGTCAACGGCATCGGCGGAGGGGTCTACTGTTTTGATTCGAATCTCGACTTCGATATCGTTGCCATTTCGTTGATTAATTCAATCAATTTGCGGGCAATAAAAGGATTGATCGGCGTTCGTCGGGCAACCAAGGTCAGTGTGCGAACAAAATGGGGCATCACCCAGCCCCCAAAGCTATTCCTGACCAGCATCAACAGCTGAGGGCTGCCCCATAAAGCTTAGATATAGTTTATCATATTCAAAAACCGACTCGGTATGGAAATAGTCCCTCTTTGAGGTTATCTTGTGCTGAAATCCCATCCTCAGCCGCATGGAACCTTTATATCATATATCATTTGGTTGCTCTAAAGAGCGAGCATAGTTTTTCTTACGATAAACCTCTTTTGTTTTGCGATAAATCTTCATCAATTTGCGAGTCGCAATTCGACTTCCACAATATGCGCAAATATGTCATCAAAATTGGGTCACAATATCAAAGTGCTCCAATAAGAAAAATTCGAAATCTTCTACGTGTTTGCATGCCCAAAATAACTGTTCTTCTTTGCTTGACATTTACGGTATAGATATAGTACCCTGTATTATATATTATGCGGTATATTGTTTTCCCCATCTGAACAACTGTGTCATCTAAATTGGGTCACAATATCATATTGCTCCAATTGGCTAAAAAGAAACATTCGAAATATCCTATCCCGAAAATAACTGTTCTTCTTTGCTTGACATATTCGATACATGAACCTAACCCGAACAGGGAATTTCCGTGATACGAAAGTATTTCCTTGGGTATTTTTTAATTTGTACCCTTTTAAAGGTATAAACGGTTTAAGCTGCACTTGCGACTTACATGCTTACACACACACATGCATATTGCACACATGCACACACACATATATACCCACATACATATATAGACAAAAGCGGTCAGTGGCTTTGTCCACTTTGGCAAGCGATCTCTGGTTTTATCTCTTATATGTACGCACAAGCATGCATATATGCGTGTGAGTGCACTTGTGTGTGTGTGTGCTTTCAGAAATGCTGCACGTGCGTGCTTTGATTTATGTGTGTAAGTGAGTGCTTGTGTGTATTACACTTTCTCATTCGTCAACTGAAAGTGACAATAAGCAGACGCTACAGCGCTGCCTCAGTCGCAGTCGCCGCCGTCGCAGTCAACGCAGATGCTGACATCTGTGACTGGTTTATTTTTATTTCAGGTAGGGCTCAGTATGTACATATGTATGCAATTAGGCTTGTATTTCTACTCGCACACATACTGACACACACAGACTGTCAAGCGCACCATAATTGTTTGTTAAATTGCTTAACGTAACGGTACATTAAGCTCACCTCTTTCTCTTGTTTCTCGCCAGCTTCCAACTCCTTTGATTTGCCGTTGGCAGCTGCCTCTGCCGACGATTTCATTTGTGATTTGTTGTTGTTAATGTAATGCACACAACGAAACAGTCGAAAACGAACTCGAAACGAACACAAAACGAAGAAATGCCTAAACTCAAGTTCAATTTACGGCTTGGAATTTACCGCAACTGCCGAAAAACGCACGCCCGATTTGCAATTATTAATCTCTGGCGGGGGCGGGGGTGGGGTGCGGTCAGCGCGGGCGACGACATGCAGTCACGTTTGCGCCACAAAACGAAGACGAGGAGAGGCGACAGAGGACAGCGGACAGCGGACAGAGACGCGTCACCTTCAGAGCGACAAATGTGCGAATGAAGTGTGAGCTGTGCAAGCTGCGCTTTTAAGCGAAAGCCTGCAGACACCCTCCCCAAAAAAAAAAGGGCGATCAAACGAGAATTTTAAATAACCCCTCTGTCTGTACACGGGGAGGGGGTGGGCGGTGGGGATATAAGCAAGACAGCGGCATCGCAGCTTCAATTAACGGAGATCAAGCTTTACTCTCGCGATTGCGCGCTCTTTTTGTGCTCACTCGCCGCCTCTGTTGAGTTTGTCAGCTGCTTGGTGCAGCGCAGGCAAGCAGCGCAGTCGCCGTCGGCATTGGCGGCGCCCGCTTCTAGCTGCGGCTGTCAAGTTCAATGCAGATAAAAGCGAGACACATGCATGGATATATTTGTGTGTGTGCGTCTTTTATGCTGTTAGCCCTACGATCAGGGTCAGGGGTTGGTTTAAGAAAGCGCAGTTTTTTTCTGTAATGCGACCAATTGAATACCCTGCGAAAGTTGTGGCTCCAAGTTGATTAGTTTGATGAAAATGATTAAAAATAAATAATAAAATCTCATTTTCGAGTTCAGTTCCCATGCCACACAAATGATATAGGGTTCGCATTATACTTTCTTTGATAACTAAGCTCGAGAATATATATATCTGATCAAAACTAAAAGCTAAATAACCTCCCCATCCTACTCTAGAGAGAATTAGCTTATATTCGATTCATGCATATTCGAATATCTTATTTTTTGATGATATCTTACCTCTTCGCTCGCTTCTCGGCACCAGTCCCTGCTATCGGTGGCATCGGATTGGCTTTCGGACTCGTTCGTATCGAACTCCGATTCGTAGTAGCAAGTGCGGGGTGTGGAAACGTCGGCGCTCCCTACGCCCAGGCTCAATGGAAGCTGATCGACGCCGCCGCCAGACTGCAGCACTGCCAACAAAAGAGAGCGAACAGCAGAGAGAGAGAGAGTGGGTTGAGAGAGAGGGGGAGAGAGAGAGACACGGCTAACTTACACAGAGAGCTGTCGGATTCGCAGGAACAGGCCGAGAATTCGCTCAGCGGCGGGGTAGCCATGCGCTCGCGCAGTTTCCGAAACATTGAAAATATGAATAGGATTTTGAATGAGATGCGAATACTCGGATCTTGACAACAGGCTCCTGGCTAGCTGTGAGCAATGTTCCCATTCCTTTCGAGCTACCCCCGTAAAGGGAGCCCAAACTGAGCCTAAGACTATTCCATGCCTTTCAAGCTACCCTTAAAGAGAAGGCACAGGGGGTATTCTGGCTCAAATTGAGTCCGAAGTGAGCTTTAGACTATTTTATTTCTTTCTTCCATTCCTTCCAAGCTACCCTTAAAGGGAAGTCACAGGGGGTCTTCTGGGGGTCATTCCTTCCAAGTTACCCCTAAAGGAACGTCAAAGGCCCAAAGAGATCCCAAAGTGAGCTTTAGACCAGATTAACGCTAAGCTAATCTAACCACGGGCACCACTTACACATGGATTGCAATCTAATCGGACGAACCTTGTCAGCTGACCGCGTAGGCTGTGCAATCGGGACGCGTGCTAGGTAAGCTCTTCAAGTGGGTCGCCTATAAAAGCTAAGAGCTATATAGTTTATTGGGAAATTATTCACAAACTACTATTTTGTAATCTGTCATCATTTTATCAACACTGACTCGGCTTTGTTCTAATTCACCGAGTGGAACAAAGGTGGATTCTTGTAATCCCCGGCGCTAGATCAGAAAATGTGATTGGATCGAACATGATGTAAGCCCCATATAGAGATACTCGAAACGTTTCTCAAGAGGCCCCGGGGCCATTGTCTTCTGCTGCAATCCATATCAATATAGACGTCTCACGACCCCGTCGACACTCTATATAAAGTCTATAGTCTGTAGTTGCAGCTCAAGTGCGAGTATTATAGATATGGCCCATGCGCTGCTCTTAATAGCTCCAATAAAGTGTTACTCAATCCATTCATAATGGCATATATAATATATGTATATATGTATGTATGTATGTATGTATACACCTGAATACGTACACTGAAACGGGTACTTCATAATAACTCAAGTCGCTTTTGGCTTTTGTCGCTGAGCAAATGACAATCGATCGTCTAAGCGAAAGCAAATAGAAACAAAACAAAACAAGACAGAGTCGAAAAGGAAGGCACGCCGAAGATTTAATACCCTAAGCTTTTCGTTCCTATGGAAGGATATAAAGGATATAGTGATCCGTTGTTAGTAGGATTTTGTATATATAAGAGGAGCATAGTAAAACTCATATTGGTCGAGTTTGGTCAAGATATCTTGATAAACAAAAAAGTTGTTCATACAAGAACTTAACTTTCGACCGATTGTTCCTATATCAGCTATATGATATAGTCGTCCGATCCAGCCGAATCCGACTTTTGTACTGCATGCAACAGAAAGAAGGACTTCTGCAAAGCTTCATGATCTGAAGATGTCTCCTTCTATGCGTTACACAGCTCGAGACAAGATTATAATACCCTCTGCAAGGGCGTAAACAGAGTCCATAAATCGCCCATTCGAATAACATCCAATAACACTCGGTTGAACAATGCAATAGTCATGTTTACGATACACCTGTACTTACCTGTACATTGATGTGCTAATCTTTGTGCCCGTAATTATGGGTAATCGTAAATATATGTGCTCCATGGACAGTTATCAGCCATCAGGTATTGGCCGTCGATTATCGGCTATCGCTGGAACGATTAGGCATATAAAACAGAGCCAAGTCAGGGCTGGCATTAGATAAGATCAACGGACGGATCTCACCTGGGACCTGGTGACAAATGGACACCTCCAATACGGGACATTGAAGAGGAAGGAAGGTAGGAAGGGAATGTTGCCCACATCCTTTTGTCTTAGAAGAATATGTGTATCTGGGCTGTAATTGAAAAGTAACTGTACTTGTAGATACCCTAGTAAAAGTTATCTGCCGGGCGGAGATAAGAAATGAATTGACACAAAATAAAAAAACTTAATTAATGACGCCGCAGACACGACTCGACAAGGGCTGCTGTTTGCCAGATAACGGGCCAGGTAACGGTATCGGATGCCCCTGTCTAAACAAACACTGAGATAAAGTCCAACTCGATTTAACAGTTGTAGATAGATACATATGTATATATACATATATCGGACATCTGATCGTTGCGATATCTGGCTGTAAATTACCTGCGAGCTGTGAAGGACGCGCACTTTCTGCTCGTAAATACTTCAGCTGCAGCGATAAGCTTTTCTTTTTTTTTTTGTGGCTGATAAGCTTTTGGCCAAGCTCTCCAAAAAGCGATTAGCGGCGTGTTTAACGTTGCCGAAAACGGACTGCAGCGACGCCGGCGCTGGGCACGCGCGCAGTCGCAGTCGACGTCAAGCTCGCAGTTGTCGTCGACGCGGACGCCAACGCCTTCACAGGGACCGCGCGCAGTCGCCGTCGCAGTCGCAGTCGACGTCAAGCCTAATGTAGTCGCTGACGCCTGCCTGCACAGGGCACGCGCGCAGTCAACGTCAAGCTCGAAGTTGTCGCCGATGCCGACGCCGACGTCGACGCCAACGTCGACGTCCGTCATCCGACGGCTTCTTAGTTGACTTACACGCATCGGACATCAGTCAGTCGATTGCCGTTGGCGGAATTGGACGCGCATCGATCAAACGAATCCGCGCGCATCCAGCTTACAGTTGTTTCCACTTCGCGTTTCTAACTGTTGCGTTTAACTGTTATTTTTTTTTTTGGTTTTTGTGTTTTTTGTTGTTGTTGTTGTTTTTAGTTTTCCGTTACGATAAATGCTTCTTATGTGAGTTATTCGACTTACAGCAATTACGAATATAAATAAAATCATGTCGAGACGCGCTCAGTTCATCTCTTATTGACTTTTTGTTTATTTACATTAATTTGTTGTCATTTTTGTTGTCATTTTTTTGCTTTGCATTTTAATTTTATTGCATTTTTGTTTTGTTTCGCGTGCTTCGCTCCGGGCGAGTGCTCTACGTGCTAATTACAATAACGATAAAAATTATTCAAGTTCGGTTCGGCGACAAATTTATTATTTTTAATATTTGTTTGATTTTTTATTTTTATTTATCTTTTGCCAATTTTTTCGCTTACAACTTAAATAATTAATTTTTAGTGTTTTTTTGAACTTTCCGAAATTGAATATCGTGTTTCTCTCTCTCTCTCCCTCTCTCTCACTCTCACTCTCTCTCCTCTCTTTTCGGTTTGAAGTGTTGCCCAACGGATGTGAAGTGATTACAACCCAGTAACAACATGACGGATCATGAAAACGGTACTATTTTAAACTATATGCACGATAAGAACTCTAAGTAAACAAATTCTAAATTAAAAAAAACAATAGAGTTTCCCAAGAACAAAAAGAAGTTGACAAATTGTCGGGTGTGCTTCTTCCTCCACGACGACCCATTCTATAGAGCAAATGCAGTCCCTATTAACTCGGCCATTTATGGTCCGATCTTGATGAAATTTTCAACACTTAAATATGGCATACTAAAGCGTGTATATACCCAAGCCCCAGGCTGCTAAGGCTCTAATCTTCGAGATATGTTCGGATATGCTCGCGTTGAGCTGACAGAAAAACATTTAGGGGATTTTTCAAAAAGTTCCCATTTCCATTGTGATAAATTATGAAATACTCAAACGAACCAACTAACACAATCCATTACAACCCTGTCAAATCAATCGAATTGATCTGGACAAAAACAGCTCTGTGGCCCGTGCTCGAGTTAAGCTTGCTTTGATTTGATTTGTTGTCAACAAAAGTTGAACTAATTCTATCATAAATAAACTGTATACATTGCAGATAGGTCTTATCACAAGTATAATAGGCGATTAGGCATTATTTCTTTAGTCAGGTTGGAGTTGAGCCGTCGCGCGCGTTTCCAAGAACTCTGCACTAAATCATGCTCGAGCCAATCTTATCGGCCCGATAAGCCCTCAAGTGTGTGCCTGCCCTGGCCGCCTAGCGGGTCTTCACTGTAGCACTTGCCCGTTTTCGGGTCTGCTCTCTGAGTTCGGTACGAAAGACAATGCCAAATGCCAAACTTGGTCAAAGAGCACAGCGCAAGTTTGACATGAAACAGCTTCCCATTCATATAGTATATACACACACACATATATATATATATATACATATATCGGAGAATGTTAATGCCGAATGTCAAGCTAAAGTCATTTGAATGCTACTCGGGCCAGGATATGTAGTAAGTACTCGCTTTGAGTCCAAGACGAGCACAAAGAATACTTCTTCTAGCTGCGATCGGGATTGAGTATATTTCGAGTATATTGTGTGTGAATGCATGTTCAAGTTAATCATACGTTAATTTAAATTGCATTTGTTGTATTCGATTTTCCCAGAGTGCAGCTTGGGTACTTTTTCAGTCGGCATTGTGCTCGTCTTTTGCATATAGTATTGTGTTCTAGTCGAAATCGGTGCTCCACGGCGTTAGGCACCCGACTAAATGTTGTTTACCGCATGACTAATTGGCTGCAATCTAAGCGGACCGACTGAATCACTGACTCGAGCCGAGATGAGCTAAGTTGCATGCCGGATGCCTGGCCGTAGGGGGTTGCTAGGTTCGTGTAATTGTTTTAGCCAGCTGGCAATTGGGCGAGAAGTTGCCAAAAAGTTGCTGATAAGCCAGCAATTAAGGCCGGAGCGCTGTTTGGTAATACATCTTGCCAAACGTTAATTAACGGCAAACAAGTCAATCACAGCCGCATGTTCGAGTGCGAGTATGTATGGGTATCTAAGAGTATGTATGAGTATCTAAGAGCATGTATGAGTATCTACGAGTATGTATGAGTATCTACAACTATGTATGAGTATCTACGAGTATGTGTGAGTATCTACGAGTATGTATGAGTATCTACGAGTATATATGAGTATCTACAAGTATATATGAGTATCTACGAGTATGTACGTGTATGTATGAGTATCTACGAGTATGTATGAGTATCTACGAGTATATATGAGTATCTACGAGTATGTATGAGTATCTACGAGTATATATGAGTATCTACAAGTATATATGAGTATCTACGAGTATATATGTGTAACTAACTATATGAGTATCTACGAGTATATACGAGTATCTACGAGTATGTACGTGTATGTATGAGTAGCTGCGAGTACGTATAAGTATCTACGAGTATGTCAAAGTATTTACGAGAATGTATGAGTGCGTATCTTCGTGTATGTACGCGTATGTTCGATAGATACCGGGTATCCGGAACATGTGAGATTTCGTCTAAGGAATGCGCTACGCACAAACTTGGGCCATGCTGCGCCTTTGGCTGTGCTGCGTGGGAAAGTACGTGCCGTTGGATGCCAAATTCAGGCCAATTCTTGGGCCTTATCGCTAGCTGCACAAAGGACCCATAAACATGGCAGCAAGCACAAAGTGCCGGCTTAATCGCTTGTAAATCAGTTAGCGCTGTTCACAACAGCCAAACAAACAAGCGATATAGCAACCAGATAGATCGATCGCTGATAAGGCCCATATAATGATAAGCCAAATCGAATGCTAACCACAATTGGTATTCCCATTTTGGCCAATCTCAAATTTACGACTCACATTCCCGACTCTCCCGACTGCTCGACTGTCCAGATCCCATAGAGTTCCCAGCGGACACGTACGCCCCGGAGTCTTAGATAGTATTCCACATGGCTTATCTACATTTATCGAAATTCAAAGAAATTCCCATGACTAAGCGCAAATTAGGGATTTCGGGTACAGTGAATACCCCACAGACGAACTTACTTTTACCTTAATTTAAGATCCTTAGATCTTAGATCTATATAAACTTAGATTATAGATGAAGACTGAACTACAATTGAAAAATGTTCATTATGAATTTGTATGCAGGACAAAGAAGAAAGGAAAGTAGATGAAAGCCAATAAACAAATTAGGTAATGAATAATGAATATATATAAAATAGCTCAAGGACAATCTTCCTTTCAAGCTGCAAGCAAATGTAGTCCATGCCAATTCTATATCTCTCGCAGATCAAGACTTTGTAATTGGCATTAATAAGAATGGGAATATGTTAAGATGAAAGCCAATAAACAAATAAATAACTATCTGGGAGAACATGGGACTCTCCTGGGGTAGCTTATCGGGCGTCGTCCTTCCCAGTTTCAAGGATTATATCTCCATATCTCTCGCAGATCTAGTTTTTTGCCAGAGGACTCGTCTATTCTCCATTGGAGAGCTAGCTTTTTATTTTGTTAGAGTCTCAAATGGCACGATACTGCAGGGTATCTTTCAGTCGGGCACAATGCTGCTCTTGTTCTCATTTCCTTCTGGCAACTTGGGTGGAAATATTGAACTGCCAACTGGCAATTTGGGCCTAATCAATTAGCCAGACTTCTGTCTGGCCCAAATTGGGCGACCTTTTGGCAAATTGAGTTTTCAAGCATTTCATTAAAATGTGCCTAAACAAACAAACTACCTGGGCCATAAAAACTTCATAGCCCATTTACACGTGCAGCCGGCAAAATGTGATTTCCCAGCCAAGTGTGGCTATAAAGGAAGAAATCTGGCTAAAATACATTAAACCTTGCGGGCTTATATAATAAACCTTACAGGCTTATATATATATATATATGCCATATATTTTTGACCAGATCTTAAACTATTCGCTTTTGATAAGCGTTGAGTGTTGGAGAACAAGGAAATGTCCATCCATAGAATTGGGATAATATCCGAATGACAAAGCAAATATCGAAACTAAAAACTGTTGTAAGAAAATGAAAACTTTTCGAAATTAAGTTAAATATCAATTAAATTAGCATGCCTCAGCCTAACGGAAATGCAAAAATGCTTAAATTTCGGTCTTTATAGTCCGATCAGAATGCTATTTTTACGGCTTAAGCTGTAGGCTCAAGCTGCAAAGGGGAACTCTTCATTTTTATTTATAGTTGTATTTCTGTGGTTGGTTGCTGTCGATATCCAAAGTGGGAAATGTTTTTCATCCATAAGAAAACGCTTCTTTTTCCATGACGACCCATTATATAGAGCAAATGCAGTTTGTATTAACTCGGCCATTTATGGTCCGATCTTGATGAAATTTTCAACACTTAAATATGGCATACTAAAGCGTGTATATACCCAAGCCCCAGGCTGCTAAGGCTCTAATCTTCGAGATATGTTCGGGTTGAGCTAACAAACACGTCTTTGGGGTATGCTTAAATCGGTATAATTTCCAGACATTTTACAATCGGCAATCGACAATTGAGAATCCATGAAGACATGTCGATGGGCACTCGACATTCAACATTGGCGCATGTTTAATTTTGGCCAAATTAGGTCGAGATAGTTCCAATGGGCTGGCATTGGCATTGGCATTGCGTTTGGCATTGTCTGCGCCTCGTCGGCTGCCCGACTTCAAACAGTTGCCGCGCCGCGATACCTGACTTTGATAAGAGCTCTGATATACATGAAAATAGCAAATGGCAAATGGTGAATGGTAAATGGGAATAAATTCCTGAGCAATTGCTTGGCCTCAAGTCTGGGCGCTTTATGGCCGCGATGTGACGCGACGGATGTGCGTAGTCGGCACATTATTGGGCTAATGCCTGTCATAAAACTAAAATAAATGTTTATCGAGTGCAGGCTAATCGCCGAATACTCGATTACAGCGGCTAATCGTTGTCTTTATTGGACTATTGGGCTATATCAACTTCCCTTCCAGCAAGCCTTTCCTTGCAATGACTGTCCACTTTTCAGCTATTTGACTAGCTTGACTAGCAGCTGACTGCTATGAAACTCGCAGAGCAGAGTTGCATTTGCTCTCCTCTCTCCTTATCGTGATATGCATGCACTTATTAAACGGGTTAAATTTACCTTCTAGCAAGCCTTTCCTTGCAACGACTGTCCACTTTTCAGCTATTTGACTAGCTTGACGTATAGCTAACAGCTATGATACTCTGCTCTGAGTTGCATTTGCTCTCCCGACAGCAATTCTTGTTTTTATTGAGATATGGACACATCTATTGGACGGTTTTCATCATCTTCTACTTTAACAAGCCTTTCCTTGCAATGACTGTCCACTTTACAGCTATTTGACTAGCTTGACAAGCAGCTGACTGCTATGAAACTCGCAGAGCAGAGTTGCATTTGCTCTCCTCTCTCCTTATCGAGATATGCATGCATTTATTGAACGGGTTCAACTTCCCTTCCAGCAAGCCTTTCTTTGTAATGACTGTCCACTTTTCAGGTATTTGAATAGCTTGACTTATAGCTAACAGCTATGATACTCTGCTCTGAGTTGCATTTGCTCTCCCGACAGCAATTCTTGTTTTTATTGAGATATGGACACATCTATTGGACGGATTTCATCAGCTTCTTCTTTGACAAGCCTTTCCTTGCAATGATTTCTGCTTCTGCTCTGACTAATAGCTAACAGCTATGAAATGCTACTCTCAAAGTTGCATTCGCTCTCCTCACAACTATTCTTGTTTGCATTGAGATATGGATATGTGTAGCTTTTGTTATCGCTTCCGTAGATACATGCAGACCGTATCCATTTATGATATGACAAACAGACAAGTCCGAGTACGTTATCTGAATACTCTGGCGTATATGGGGTCCGCCGCTCAGCTATGTATGTCTGCTGACAGGTCTAATGCTCTAAAGTTCATAAATCGCTCCAAATTGACACGGCTAGACGTCTCTCTGTGATTTGCTCCATCCCATTCATAAAGTATACGTAGAACATTAAGTTGGGTTGCCCATGCTGATGAAATCAGCGACAGTTAGCAATGACAGCGCCTCAGGAGATAGTGCCGCTTTTGGGTGGGCTCTGCTGCCATGAAACACTTGCCTGAACGCCAACTAATCGCATCAAGCTGTCGTTGCAGATATCAAGCTCGCCGAGGCAGGCGACGATCCTTCGGACACTGCCAGCGCCGAGTCCAGAGCTCGGCCAGTCGAAGCATCAGCCCCGGCAGAGTCTAGTGCTGTTCCAGCCGAGGCCCCGACACCAACAGCTGTGCCAGATCAGGAGCCGGCGAGCAATGGCAAGGCTCTGGTGGCTGCCAGCAAGCTGGCCGATCCCGAGCCCAAGAAGAATGGCATCGATCCCGACGAGAGCAAGGATTTCGGCACTGTGTCCGAGGCGGAAGGTCAGCAAAAGGTAGGTGCACAGACTAAGATCGGTTTGGGCCTAATCGAGTCCCTTTCTACTTACAGAAACTGCCCTATCCGAAATCGGTGTTCTTCATCATCAGCAACGAGTTCTGCGAGCGCTTCAACTATTACGGCATGCGCAGTGAGTAGCCCGAAGGGGGAAAACCTTGCTAATTCCCTGATTATTCCCATTATTCCCAACCCCTCTTGCAGCTGTGCTGGTGCTCTATCTGAGTCGGAAGCTGGGCTACTCGGATGACACGGCCACTGTGGTGTTCCATGTCTTCACGATGTTCGTCTACTTTCTGTGCGTGTTTGGTGCCATCATTTCGGACTCCTGGCTTGGCAAATTCAAGACCATTTTGTATCTATCCATGGTCTATATCTGCGGATCGGTTCTGTTGACCCTCGGCGCCATTGGACCGCTCAACCTACCGCTGGAAACGTTCACCATACTGGGCCTGGCGCTAATCGCGCTCGGCTCGGGCGGCATCAAGCCGTGCGTGTCGGCCTTTGGCGGCGATCAGTTCAAGGTGCCGGAACAGCTGAAGCAAATAACTTCGTTCTTCTCGCTCTTCTACTTCTCAATCAATGCCGGCTCGCTGATTTCGACCACCGTGACACCCATCCTGCGCGAGGATGTCCACTGCTTCGACGACATCAACTGCTATCCGCTGGCTTTCGGTGTGCCCGCCGTCCTTATGATTGTCTCCGTGGTGATCTTTGTGCTGGGCCGGCCGCTCTACAAGATCAAGCCCCCTGCCGGCAACATGGTGGTGCTGGTGAGCAGCACCATTTGGACGGCCTTGACGACCAAGTGCAAGGAGAAGAAAACCAATCCGCGCGAACACTGGCTCGATTATGCGGACGCAAAGTACGATCGCCAGATGATCGCCGATGTGAAGGTCCTGATGCGTGTCCTGTTCCTCTATCTACCGCTGCCCATCTTCTGGGCACTGTTCGATCAGCAGGGCTCACGCTGGACCTTCCAGGCGACGCGCATGGACGGCGACATGGGCTCCTGGGACCTAAAGCCGGATCAGCTGCAAGTGCTCAATCCCTTGCTCATTCTAGTCTTCATCCCCTTGTACGATATTGCGTTCTATCCTGTGCTGCGCCTGATTGGCATCCGTCGTCCGCTGCAGAAGCTTACCATGGGCGGTATCCTGGCCGGCATCGCGTTTATCATATCGGGCATTGTGGAGCTCAATCTAGAGGTGAGTTCTAGTTCCGGTTGTCGTCGTTGTCGCTGTCGGCTTCTTGTTTACTTTAATTGCACCAAATTGCACCAACTGTTTCTCTACCTTCCGCTCTCTTCTGCTCTCCCGATCTCCCTTCCTTGCTCTCTGTGTCGCTGTAGAAAACCTATCCCGCATTACCCTACAGCCAGAATGCGCAGCTGCGCGTCTTCAACACCGAGAACTGCATCTACAACTTCGCCACCAACATCGATTCGCTGAAGACTTTCACCGTGGAGCCGTACAGCATGTTCGCGGACAAGGATGTCTTTGTGCCCGGCACCTTTAATTTGGAGTATACGATCAGCAGCCCGGATCCCGATTGCAATGCCTATGACAGCGGCAGCCGTACCCTCACAGATAAGAAGGCCTGGTCTCTGTTCCTGAATGCGCGCAACATTACGAGCCGAACCTTCTGGGAGGAAGACTTCGTGAACAAACCATCCGACAGCTATCCGCTGATTCGGATCGTTGCCAACATTCAGCAACAGCGACAGATTGTGTTGAAGAGCAGCAAAGAGAGCTACGAGTACAATGCCAACGAGACCTACCGACTGCGCGTCTCCTCCAGCAACTACGACATCTCCATCGATAACCAGCCGTTGGGTACGGTGCACGCGCACACTGGCGGCGTCTATACCCTGCTCCTGGACGAGCTGGCCGCCGGCGGATACAACTACAAGCTTGTCGAGGTCACGGAGCCAAACTCAATGAACATCCTCTGGCTGATACCACAGTATGTGGTCATGACTTTGGGTGAGGTCATGTTCTCCGTGACGGGCTTGGAGTTCTCCTATGCGCAGGCGCCGCCCAGCATGAAGTCCGTGCTGCAGGCCTGTTGGCTCCTGACGGTCGCCTTCGGCAATGTGATTGTGGTGATCATTGCGGAGGCGGCGCTGTTTGACTCGCAGGCCAGCGAGTTCTTCCTGTTCGCGGGCCTCATGTTCATCGACATGCTGCTCTTCATGTTCATGGCCTACAACTACAAGCCCAATGATCCCAACCGGGTCGAGGAGGCCGAGCCGCTGACCAACTGCGACGACGACAGTCGTCAGATCAAGGCTCTTGAGACGGGCATCGACAACAAGGGCAAGGAGATCGATAACTAGTCCCCTCTATTGTTGTGTATTATATTAAAAGAAAAGCCCCCGCCCCCTTCCTATGATAATTCATATATGTACTTTGTGTCCATTTACAATGTAAGTGTAAAGCTCTGCCCGACGGGTCGACGGGTCGGGCCTTGTTGAATATGCCAAGACATACATTTTAAAACTAAACTAATCTTATACAAATAAATCAAAAATTGTAATCATAGTTGTCTCCATGTGTTTGTCTTTATCTCCCCATCTGTCTCCCTCTCTCTCTCTCTCTCACTCTCTGCCTCTTCTTTCCCTCTTTTCTATCTTATCTGCACCTCGCTCCTATCGCCAATCTCCCATTTCCTATTTGCACCCTGCCCAGCACCCAAGATTATAGTTTTCCAAATCTCTCAAGCTTCCAATGCGTGGACAAGGTAGGTGTACAGTGAAAGCACGCTTGAGCGGACAGACACAGCTCTACTACTGTCTACTGTCCGCCTAAAAGAATATGTGCAGGAATACATATTTTCGTATTCTTATATATCAAGATATAAAGCTGTTTCTCCTGACTGACTGGCTGATTGACTGACTGACTGATTGATTGACTGACTGACTGACTAACTGATTGACTGACAGATTGACAGTCTGGCTGACTGATTCACTGACTGAATGATTCACTGACAGATTGATTGACTGATTGGTGATCAACCTTGATGTAAGTGCATGCTAAGACTGACTTTTGGGAAGTTCCACACCCAATTTTCCAATGGTATCCATGCTCTATGACAATTATCTTAAGAAACTTTACACACTTACCGCAAAATCCGCAACTCAAGGCGGATTCAAAATGTAGCCTCTGGAAAGGATTTCCTCAAGCGAGCTTTCACTGTAGCTAGTCCGATTTTGCAGCGCACCTATCCGATATTGCCAGGCGTGGGCTGCACCCAGCTGCGCATCTTCAGCGGGATACCCGGCTGCGATTACCGGGTGAGCAGCAACCTAGCAGCCGGTAGCAACTTTACACTGAGTGGGATTGACTTTTACGCCAGCGGCAACGTGGCCACAAGCAATGGCAGCTTCACGCTGAGCTACAGCATCGAAAGCCTGACAGCAGGTGAGTTGGCCAAAGGTCGCCGAGTGCCGATTTCAGTGCAAGTGATCATCCATGGCAGGTGGCATTAATTGCAGGCTGTCCCCGGCTGAACGGTGGCACCCAGCTCCTGTACGAGGCGACGGCGCACACGCTTTTCCTGCGCTCTGCGCAGACCGTGACCAAGCTCTGGTATGTGGACGAGCTACAGAAGTCGAACAAATCCCTGGCGCTGGTGCGCACGCTGGCCAACTTGCCGGCCACCACGCGCATTCAGTGGAGGGAGGTTAGAACCGGGAACACGGCGCTGGAGTTGCAGGCTCGAAGCCACGATTTGCACGAGCTGAGCACCATTGAGTACGAGGTGCTAACGGGCGAGCAGTTGCTCCATCGCCAGCTGCTGCGGCCCGGCGGGGTCTACACCCTGGTCATTGGCCAGGGCAGCGAGGGTTTCGTGTCGCGCATGTTCGAGGTGACATCGTCCAACTCGATGAGCATGCTGTGGCTAATACCCCAGTATGTGGTCATGACTTTGGGCGAGGTCATGTTCTCCGTGACGGGCCTGGAGTTCTCCTACTCGCAGGCGCCGCCCAGCATGAAATCCCTGTTGCAGGCCTTCTGGCTGCTCACCGTGGCCTTTGGCAATGTCATCGTCGTTGTTGTTGCCGAGCTCAAGTTCTTTGAGTCGCAGGCGAGTGAGTTCTTCCTGTTCGCGGGCCTCATGTTTGTCGACATGCTCATCTTTATGTGGTTCGCCTTCTACTACATCAGCTACGATGAGGCTGCGGCTCTGGAACAGAGCAAACGCAGGGCCAAGCAGCGAAAAAATCGAAAATGTCATTAGATGCAACACACATTTATCTACACCTTTTATCTACATTTATATATCCACATTAATTTATTTGAAATTGAAATTTGAACCGCTTTTGCGCAGTTTCGGCAATTCAAGTTTAGCACCACTTAGGTGTGACCGCAGAGCGCAAAAGAGAAAATACACCTCAGACACACACACTTTACCAATAAAATGTCAACCGTTTCAACATATATAAATATTGAGTTAGGTATACGAATATCGTGTGTGATTGCATTGTAAGCCCTAAAAGTATTTAATCTATGTTCATATAAATAAAACTGATAAGGAAAAACGTTTTCGCTTACAATTCAAATTTGGCGCCACTTCAATGTGACCGTAGTCAAAATATGTTTTTCGATTACGTGCTCATGGCCAGGGCTGGCTAACGCTGCGCCGCGAGCTGCGCGCACACAAGTTGGCAGGGCTGTTGGTCATTTGACGTTGGGCATTTTTAGCACTTTTTTCGCTGACGGGTGAAAAAAACGAACAAGAAGAAGAGCCAGTTGCAATCATATGACTTGTCGATCGATAGAGAAATAATAAAGGTTGAAATTTCGTGAACGCTGCTGCTGCTACGTTGGAAAAGTTAATTTCCATTTAACTCAAACAGCCGAACGGACGAGTGCCAAACTGTGAACAGCAGCCAACTCCTTTAAGCCACCAGCAACAACAGTTGAAGCGCATTTCCAACCTTCTCTCCCTCTTTGCGTGCGTTTGTGTGTGTGTGTAAGTCACAATAATGGACAGCTCGGGATTCATGTTCAACGTCGACAATGGCTATCTGGAGGGCCTGTGCCGCGGCTTCAAGTGCGGCATACTCAAGCAGGCCGACTACCTGAATCTGGTGCAGTGCGAGACCTTGGAGGGTAAGTTCTACTCCCAGTTCCAGTGGCCTCTGCCTGGTCACATGACCAAATCAAGCACTGCTATCAGCTCGCCCATGTGTGCGTGTGCATGCGTGTAACAGTGTGTGTGTGTGTTTGAATGTGTGCGTAAGCTTGCCTTGTGATTTGTTGACACAATCAATACCCTGTTTTCTTTTCATGCTGAAAAGCGAGAATAACTCTATTCTATTTTGCTCGTGCAGTGATTAAGCGGCCACGCCCACTGCCCGCCCCACAGACGACATTTCACTTTTTACCCGATTCTAATGTTTTCCTTGAACTTTTTTCAGATCTGAAGCTGCATCTGCAGGGCACGGACTACGGCAGCTTTTTGGCCAACGAGCCGTCGCCGCTGTCGGTGTCCGTGATCGATGACAAGCTGCGCGAGAAGCTGGTAATTGAGTTCCAGCATATGCGCAACCATGCCGTCGAGCCGCTGTCCAACTTCCTGGACTTCATCACGTACGGCTATATGATCGATAATATCATATTGTTGATCACGGGCACGCTGCACCAACGTCCAATTTCGGAGCTGATACCCAAATGCCATCCGCTGGGCAGCTTCGAGCAGATGGAGGCGATACATGTGGCATCCACGCCCGCTGAGCTCTATAATGCCGTGCTGGTGGATACGCCGCTGGCGCCGTTCTTTGTCGATTGCATTTCCGAACAGGATCTGGACGAGATGAACATTGAGATCATTCGTAATACCCTGTACAAAGCCTACCTGGAGGCCTTCTACAACTTCTGCAAGAACATGGGCGGCTCCACCGCCGACGTCATGTGCGAGATTTTGGCCGTAAGTTTGTACACTTAAAGCCCCGCATCGAGTCAACCGAATCGCAATCGCAAAAAGAAAGCAACTAGCTCGAACATATTGCTGACTCGAACCGGGTTTGAGCTGAGTTTACAAATGAATCCCTTCGGTTCGATTGAGTAGCCGAGTACCTGA
>JBAMCE010000043.1:1000000-1157500 GCA_037075305.1 Drosophila kanekoi | reverse complement strand
TTCGGTTTCGATTTCGATGTCGATGGTAAACTAGCCTGTGGCCCCGCCTTCGCCTCCGTCTCCGGCTGCTCGACGCATGTCTTATGATAATTTTGATTAAAGCAAATCTTGTTGTTGCTTACTTTCTATTTTCCTATGCGTTTAATAATTAATTAATGCTAATAACTTTTCACAACCGTTATAATTTATTGACAAAAATAGAAAATATGCGGCCTCTGACAATGCAAATCAAGCAAACAAACAGAAGAAAAAAAAACTCACACACACACACACACACACGCACGCACTCATACAGACACACGTGTCGTTGTTGTTGGTTATGTTCCAAATACGTCAAATGCAAATGAATCTGATTATGAACATGAATATGATTGTGAATACACCCACTTAAGGCTGTTACGTATTGGTATGCCAGTGAAATTATGTGAAACTGTAAACAAGAAGAAGAAGCTAAAGAAGAGGCGGAGGCGGAGTCGGAGGCGGAGTCGCAGGCGGCAGCAAATGTCAAACCGCTTCCAATTGGCCCAATTGACCAAAACGCAATTCGTTAGCAGAATTTGCAGTAAACAAATATGGTTGCACACTAAGTGCATCCAACCAGCCAACCACCCACCCAATTGTTGGACAACACGCGCACGAATTCGAATATGAATGTGATTCCAATTCCAATTTGAATTCGTAGCCCAATTTGAATTCCATGGCCATGGCCAATTCGATGTTTACTGTTATTGTCGCTTGACGCATTCTACTTCTGGCTCCTGCTGCCGCTGCCGCTGCTGCTGCCGTTGCCGCTGCCGCTGCCACTTGCCCCGCGACTTGTTGCCACATTTGGTCACATACTTTCTTTCTACTAATAGGCTGACAGCAGCAGCAGCAGCAGCAACAGCAGCAGCAGCAACAACAACGGCAGCAACAACGGCATCAACAATTGGGTTACAAATTACTGTTGTCCGCGGTTTTTTGTTTCGTTTCTTGTTTTCGTCTAGTGGAAGGTCATTCTGCGAAACAAAGCTCTACTAATTACACGCGCACATCATTTTTTCTCTCTTATTATTTTTTTACGCCCTCCCACGCATGGCCATGGCAGTAGCTGAAAAAATTATTATTATTATTAATACACTGCAATCCCACCGCCCCTTCCCCCTTTACCCACCCACCACTCACCCAATTAGCAACAGGCACTTTTTAAGCGCGCGCATTTTGGGATATGTTTTGATTGGCTGCCAGCTTAACTGAAAGCACAATGGTTACATAAGAAGAACTTTTCACATATTTAATATATTGAGTATGTATATATATAGATACATATATATATATATATATATATGTATATTGTTCATTTGGTGAGCAAATGTTATGGCTGATAAGCATTGTGCGCATTCCTTCCACATTCCACATTCCAGATTCAAAGTATTCGAATCTTATTTAACAGCTAATATGCATGTTAAGCTTTCTCTCCCTCTCTTTCGCTCTGCCGACAGTTGCCTAAGCTGTTGAAAGCGAGATCGAAAACGAAGCGCGGCTTATTACGCCGCTTCTGGCCGGCGGGGGGCGCTTCAATAAGTCAATGTCGAAAATTTCACTTTGCCCGGAAAGAGTTGTGCTTCAAGCTGGAAATTTAATTCCAGCTTTTTGGCTGCTACCTTTTGGTAGGGTGAGGGGAGGGGGGGGGGGCGGTTACATTCTTACAAGCCGTTGGCCAAATCAATAGTCAATTAAATAACTTGGAGACCCACGGCCGCTGCCAGTTGCCGTCCCATCTTCTCCTCCTCCCGCCTTCTCCTTCTGCTGGTCATTTAAGATTTCACTCTCGCTTTTGTCTCTCGTGTGGCCTTTGTCTTGGGTTTGGGCTCTTGTGTCTTTTGTCTTTTGCTGCGGCCTCTTTTGTCTGTTTGCGTTCGCATTTGACACAATATTTACGCATTTTCGAATTTCGATATGCGCGCTGCCCACTCATCGACCGCTGTACGCTAGATGGCGCTGTTAATTTGTTTACTTTATAATTCGTTCAACACCTTCCCCCTTTCCCCCTCCCCGCTGACCATGCTGCGCTCTTGTTATTTCGCACGGCTCGTTGAGGGAGAAGATAGAGAAGTGGAAGAAATTATGTCAATATTTATTTAAATTCATTTCTTTCGTCTGCTCAAGCGAAAAACAACAAATAAAAACCACCGAAACGGTGAAATTTAATCGCGCCCGGCTCTGAAAGCGATTTTTTGTGTTGGGCTTTTTGTTTGCTTTTCGAATACTTTTTGGGTGAAACCTCGATTCCGATTTAGTGCTAAATAAAGCGAAGTACCCACAGCTTCCGTCTCAGCCCCCGCCCCCGCCCTCGACAAGCTCTGCCTAATGCCCATCTGCAAAGTCCAAAAGGCGAACAGGAGGCATAAGCAAAGTGTCGCCAGTGTTGGTCAGGACAAACTCCTCAATATGATGGGCCGCACTGTAAGCATATTCCTTGTATTAACAATTCCATTCCCTGCTTCAAGCCAAATCGAGGCTCCCGTCTCAGCCCCCGCTTCAGCCAATGCCTCGGTTAACGTCTTGACCAGCTCATCCTAATTCCAACAAACTCCAAAGCCCAGTAGGCAAAAGTGAGAAAGGAAAAGACAAACGAACTCACCAATTCGATTGGCAGCACTGTCAGAATGATTCTTGTATTGACACTGCGTTTACGGATGGGACGGGAAAAGAGAGAGAGGGAGAGGAAAGAGGCCCCCTTCTCAAGTCCACGTCTCAGCTCCCGCATCAACTTCCACAAAACCGATTGGCAGCACTGTCAACACATTTCCACGTTTACGGATGGTTTGGAAAAAGGGAGAGGTAGAGGGGGAGAGGCAGCTTATCCTGCCTCTCTGAATTGTCCGCTTCAAACCAATCTCCATTCTAATGCCAATTCTCCCTTTTCCCGTTGCAGTTCCACGATGAACCACGCCCACGCCCGCTCGCTCCTTTTGCTGCTGCTGCTGGCCAGCTCGGCGCTGCTCTCCGTGCAAGGAAAGACCGTGCATCGCCGCACGGACAAGATCTCCGAGAACTTCAAGCAGCTCGATCTGCCGCCAGAGGAAATCGATCCCAATGTGGCGCCGCCCGAGACGGAGCCCCTGAAGCCAAGCAGCTCCGATCTGCCAACTGCGACTCCGGCGGAGGCTCCGGCTGCGTCCGCGGTGGATGCAATTGTGGATGAGAGCGCCAATGAGATTGCCAGCGTGGATGCGGCACCAGTTGCTACCGCCGCCGTCGCAGAGATCACCACGGCCAAGCCGAAGCCAACGCCAACGACGGCTCCAGCGAAGCCGCAGGAGGATGCGGACAAGAATCCGATTAGCCGTTATTGCAAGTGCACGGAATCGCACTGCGACTGCTGCCGGAAATTCGGTCTGCCGCTGTTGCCGAGCGGTCCGGGCTGCGCCAAGATCTCATATCTGGGCAACGACGAGATGAGCGTCTCGCTCAAGTTCGGCGAGATTACGCTCGCCTCGCGGCGCATCTCCAGCAAGCGGGCGCGCCCCATTTGCGTGGGCATGCCCGGCGGCTACTCGAAGTTCTGCGGCCGAGTTTACGGCCTGTCGCGGGCCAAGGAGAACTTCAAGGCGTGCCTGGCCTTTGAGCTGCGCGCCGAGGACGAGGTGGAGGCCCAGCTGCCGATTTCCTGCTTTAAGTTCGGCGCCGAGGGACTGCGCGTCGCCGAGGCGGAGCCGCTGCCCACCAAGGTCAAGCAGCAGGAGGACGACGACGACGACATCTTCGGCTTTGGCGGTAAGCTTATGAGCCCAGGAGCTGAACCCAAACCCGATTCTAATCCCGATCCCGATCTCGACTCTTTTTAGCTGGCGGCGACGATGACGACGATGAGGATGAGGACGACTACGACGACGGCGATGCGGAGCCCTCGGCGGAGGACGACGACGCCGACGACGACTATGCGGAGGACGACGACACCGAGGCGCCCGAGGATGCCGACTACGGCGGCTTCAGCCTGGGCGGCCTGCTCGACGAGCTCGACGACGACGAGGACGACAAGCCCAGCAAGAAGCCGGTCGTAGCCGCAAGCCCCGCCACCGATCAGACGACGCGCGAGCATGTCGAAACGAATCCGGCCCAGGCCACAGATGCCGCCCAGAGCAAGGATGAGGCAGGAACTCCCGTCGCTGAAGCTTCTTCCGTGCCCGAGGAGGCGGCGACGGCTGTGACAGCGGCGCCTGGCGTCGAGGCAACCACGGCCAAGGCGAACAAGTCCAAAAAGGCGAAAAAGAATAAGAACAAGAAGAAGAAGAAGAAGGCAGCCAGCGATGCGGCCGGAGGGAGCGAGGGCGACTTCGCCTACGAACTGCTCAACGGCATCCTGGATTTTTTCAACTGAGCGGCCAGCGGGAATTCGCCAACATGCTTGGCAACACTGTAAATACCTTCAATCGACGTTGAGCCGCGTTTACGGACAGAGGGAGAATGAGAGAGAGAGCGAGAACGAGCGAGAACAAGAGTGAGAAGAGAGAGCGAGAAGAGAGAGCGAGAACGAGAGCGAGAAGAGTGAGAGAGAGCGAGAGCGAGAGCGAGAGCGAGAAGAGAGAGCGAGAACGAGCGAAGACGAGAGCGAGAACGAGAGCGAGAAGAGAGGGAGAAGAGAGAAAGAGGATCATGCCGAGCAGTTAGTTTGTAATTTTGCTAACTTATTTATTTATATAACATATATATACGTATTTATTCGAACCATCTGGCAACACCGAACCCGACATCATCCCAAATTGTACTCATCAACATCTAATTTATTTAAATTAATAACGAATTAAATAATGCTCAAAAATACGTACATATTTGTGGCCAAGTCCATTGCGTTTCTTTTTTCCCGTAATGCCTAGTACTTCGATACTTATCGATATGTTGAGAATCGATAGACATAGTTAATCGATACTTATCGGATGTGATGAAAATCTATACACAAAGCTCTTCAATACTTATCATGAAAATCGACAAACATAGTCCTTCGACACTTATCGATATTCCACAAATCGATAGACATGGCCCTTCCATACTTATCGATATTATGAACATCTATAGAGAAAGAACCGACAAGCTCCTGCGAATGACCCGATGTCACACAAAATCGACTTGCACTTCTTTTATTAACCATTCCACAGCGAGTTTTACTTTCTATGCACTTCGATGCTTATCGATAGCGTGAAAGAGGAGTTATCGATCAAAAGGATTGATAAGCTCCCGCGTAGGAATGTGTCTGAAATCGAGCTCTTCGAATTTCGAGTTTGACTTTCTATGGAGTCCAGACCAGGTCGCTTAAGGGGACGGCAGCATCTACTAAAATCATAGTCGGTAGGCAGCTGCTTCGATACTTATCGATATTGTGCCCATGAAGTTATCGATCAAATGAATTGATAGACTCTCGCGTGAAATCAAGCGACTTGGACTATTTTCATATACCTTTTCACGGCGGGTTCTTCTTTCTATTTCGATACTTATCGATATCTAGAGAGTAGAGTTATCGATAAAAGGAATTGATAAGCTCTATAAGAATCGACTTGGACTATTTTCATATACGATTCCACAGCGACTTGTACTCCAGACTGGGTCGGAGCAGGGGACTGGCAGCTAGAAGACGCATTGGGCGCAAGTCTCCGACCTGTTCCCAGGGCAATGGCCGGAATGGGGAATGCGCGCTCCACAAGCCCGGGCGCTGAATAACTGCCGCACCATTTGTCAAAATGCCGCCAAGGCAGACGCCGCAGACGCCGCCGAGGATGCGGCCAACTTTTAATTAGAAACTATGCGTGCTAGTTGCGAGTGATAAATCGTAGCTCCTCCTCGGCCAGGCTCCAGCTCCTGCTCCTACTCCTGCTCCTGCTCCTACTCCTGCTCCTGCTCCTGCTACAGCTCCAGCTCCTGCTCCTGCTACAGCTCCTGCTCCAGCTCTTGCTGCTACTCCTGCTCCTACTCCTACTCTTGCTCCTGCTCCCGCTCCTGCTTCAGCTCCTACTAATGCTCCTACTCCTACTCCTGTTCCTACTCCTGCTCCTGCTCCTGCTACTGCCCCGCCCAGCAGGCCCTGCCCTTTGATTAGCTGCGCGTGAATGTGCCTTGTTGCTGATGTTTCCACTTATTGGGCAGGCACTTTATCAGTCCGACATTCCCAAAAAACAACACAGATTGTTTATTTTTTATACTTTTTTTTGCATTTTCATACATATATAAGTTTTTATTTAAACATTTGATTATATAATATATTGTTGTGTGTGTATTTTTGTGTTTTCTTAAACTTTGCATCCAATTTGATTGAATGAACAAAAATTCCACCTTTAGTTTTTTTTGTGCCCATGCCAATTCCGTCCGTCCCTCTCCGGGCTGGGCCGAACCCCATTTGCTGGGCCGATTCCCGCCAATTGCCGATCAAGTGTAACCCATTCCATTTTTGTACTCAATGTACGACAAAAAAAAAAAAACAACTAACTAACTGCACGGATAGCCGAACTCTGAATACGCTTTCGAAGAAGGAAACCCATATGTGTGCGTGTGCGCGCGTGTGCGCGTGTGTGTGTGTGTGTGTTGTATATATGTATGGTTTTATAAAGTTCAAAATTGTAAGTTTCGGTTATCGATAATATTTTTCACACATATAATAAACTGTTGCACATCGAAATATATATTGTATTCGGTATGGCCTATGCATACACTGCCTGCCGCCCGCCCTGGGAACGATGTGGAAAATTCGGATTCATGCTCGTTTCCAAATACCCTATACCCTTACAAGAGAAGCCCAGCGAACAACAGGTTGATCGCGACAAAGTGTCTACTCAAAATGTTCAGGTGGTATTTCATTTTACACTCGAATCGATCCGATACATATATCGTATATCGTATATAGTATATTGTGTAGGCCAAGACTTCTATGGCAAGCGGTACATTTTCCACGGTTTCGCAAGAGTCAAGCGGCCTGCAGGGTATCCATAGTGCGTATATACTTTGATAAATTGGATTAAGTAACGTGTATACGTGTATATAATATTGTAAATAGTTGATTATTATTGAAAAGGGCATTGCAAGCCCGCGCCTAGAGCGCAATTAACATTCAATATAGTATATATTTTCGATTTCGAAATTCGATTTTCAAAAAAATTTTTGACCTTTGCGTCAATTAACTTTTAATATTTTATATATTTTCGATTTTCGAATTTCGACTTCGAAGTTCGATTTTCAAAAAAAATGTTGACCTTTGCGTCAATTACCTTTCATTGTGGTATATATTTATGATGTTCGATTTTCGATTTCGAAATTTGAAATTCGATTTTCAAAAAAAATTTGACCTTTGCGTCACTTAACCTTCTATATAGTATATATTTTCGATTTCGAAATTCGATTTTCAATAAAATTTGACCTTTGCGTCAATTAACATTCAATATGTTATATGTATATATTCGATTTCGAATTTCGATTTCGAAAATCGATTTTCAAAAAAAATTTTGACTTTTGCGTCAATTACCTTTCATTGTGGTATATATTTTCGATTTTCGATTTTCGATTTTCGAATTCGAAACTCGATTTAAAAAAAAAAATTTGACCTTAGCGTCAATTAACTTTTAATATATATATTCGATTTTCAATTTTCTATTTCTTCGCGTCAATTAACATTCAATATAGTATATATTTTCGATTTCGAAATTTGACATTCAATATGGTAAATATTTTCGATTTCGAAATTCGATCTTCAAGAAACTCTTTGTGTCAATTAACTTTCAATGTAGTTTATTTATATTTACGAATTCGAAATTCGTTTTCGAAAACTTCTTTTCGTCAATTAGGTTATTTCAATATAGTTTATATTTTCGATTTCGAAATTCTTGGTTAATTAGTTCTTAATATTGTAAATATTTTCGAATTCGAAATTCGTAATTCGATTTTCGAAAAACTGTTGCTTAATTCTAAAATAGTTCTTAATATGTTAAATATTTTTTCGAATTCGAAATTCGATTTTCGAAAAATTCTTTGTGTCAATTCGAACTTATCGCACATCAGGACATCGAATACAGCATACTTAAGCATAATTAGTTTTTCCTGTTGCCAGTTCTGGAGTTGTTGTCAAAAGAACAAACACGACACTTAAGTTCAAGTTTAGTAATAACATTAAAGTTAGTATAAAGAGCAAAAACTGTCAATCTCATAGTACGTTGTAGATATATAAGTATGTGTATATTATATATATATATATAGATTAATATATCATATGCGTGTATATATATAATTGTCTAAAACTATAAACTTTATATATATATATATATATATATATATATTACCTTTTGTATACGTAACTGCATTCGTTATCGTACGTATCCCCGGCTTAAGCTTATGTATATAATTGTATATATAATTGTATATATAATTTTATATATTATTGTATATATTTGTATATATTTGTATATATTTGTATATATTTGTATGCATATGTTTTCTTCTATGAAATGGGTTGGTGAAATGCGTCGGAAAAGTTTGTTCAAAGATGGAAACTCGTCGAAAAAGGTATACCAAATACATGTTCTAGTTAGTTGGATAGTTAGCTGGATAGTTAGTTAGTTAGTTAGTTAGTTAGTTGGTTAGATAATTAGTGTGGGCTTTTAATCAGTCTCGTTTTTGTAAAAAGTTCAGTAAAAAGTTTTGCAGGTGCTTGCGGGTCTTGAGCATGTGCGTGCAAATGCATGTGCAGGTGTGCAGGTGTGCAGGTGTACAGTTATGTGCTTTAGTCATTAGTTCCTTACCCAAAGTCCGTGCGCTATACAAAACAGCCAGCATGGCCCCTAACCCCAGGCTTATTGATAAATTTGTGCCCTCTAAATACCCTTACAAAAAGCAATCCCATTGCATTCGCTGAGTCGTGTGGCTTCCTGATATGCTCTGTATGTGTGAGGCTTCTAGATATGTTCATGTGTGCGTGTGCGTGTTTGTACGTGTCGGTGTGTGTGTGCGTGTGTCCAGCTGTTAACTAACGACTCTCTATCTACTCTCTACTCTCTTCGGGTTTCTTCTCATGCGTGTGAAACGTCTGTGTGTGTGTGTGTGTGTGTGTGTGTGTGTGTGTGTGTGTGTGTGTGTGTGTGTGTGTGTGTGTGTGTGTGTGTGTGTGTGTGTGTGTGTGTGTGTGTGTGTGTGTGTGTGTGTGTGTGTGTGTGTGTGTGTGTGTGTGTGTGTGTGTGTGTGGGAGTGTGCGTGTCTGTGCGTGCTAGCTGTTGCAACCGTATGAGTCTATTCTCCATCTTTCGCTTGTCTCCGCAATTCTCTTCTTTGGCTTCTTCGTGTGTCTGTGTGCGTGTCTGTGTGTCTACTCTCCAACTTTCGGCTGTCTGCTCTCTTCTTGGGTTTCTTCTCATGCGTGTTAAACGTGTGTGTGTGCGTGTGTGTCCAGCTGTTGCAGCTGTATTAGTCTACTCTCCATCTTGCGGTTGTCTTCTTCCAACGCGTGCTTAGCGTTTCGCTAGCTTCGTTGTGCATTCAACCGGTTCACTTGACCGGTTCACTTATTGGCCATGTTTCTCAATTGTTGCAATTGTTGCTTCTCTCCTCCTCTGCTTCTCTCCTCCTCTGCTTCTTAATGTTTCGTGTGCGCTTTGCGTCGGAGCTTCGCTCATTTGCTCTATAGCTAAAATTCCCTCTCCCCCCGTTTCCCCCCTCCCTATCGCTCTCACCCTGTCTGTCTATCTATCTCTCTCTTTTTCCCTAATTTCGTTTAAAATTGTTTTATTTTTCTGTTTTTCTGTTGCTGTTCTTGTTGTTGTCTTTCTTCTGTTTGGCGCAGCTTTGAAACACACTTTGACAATTCTCTGGCAAAATATTTTGCGACAAAAAACACTTCCTGCTCTCGTAATTCTTATCCTATTTATATATATATGTGTAACTATATGGGGACTATATGGGGGTACATGCATATGGGGGATACGAGAGCGATATTCTTATTCTCTGATTAGACCTAATTAAAATTCCAATATTCGCTGCTACCTCAAAAAACATTAAACGATCGCAATCACGTTGGGGCCTATAGATATATATATATGTATATAAAATATAAATAAAATATATATATATATATATATCTATAGAATCCCCTGTCAATCTCTTGCAATTCTCTGCGGCGGCTTGGGGATACATATAAAAAGTGTTTCCTCGCATACTCTTCGATCACATTCTTCACATATCTAAGGATTATCTCACCTATCTCCCCCAGATGTTTTTCGTCTGATCTGGGGATATGTATATGAAGTGTCAACTGCAATCTAAAGTTTTCTCTTGCCATGGTCACACTTATTCTTCGATCACATTCTTCACATATGTGTGTACGTATATGTCTGGGCTTTATTTCGAAGCCCCCTCCCTCGCTAAGCCAGCCTACCTCTTCTTGCCACACTTTCAGTTAGCGTCCTGTGTTGGATTTCCCCAGATGGTTTTGGATGTTGTTCGTCTGATTGATTGATTGATTGACTGATTGATTGCGATACAATGACGTAGATGTACACATATGCATGCATATATATGTTTTTTGTTGTAGTTAGAATATGGAAGCGAACATGGACTTACGCTCTAGATATAGTTTATGGGTAATATTTTTCTAATACATCAAATAGGTTAAATCCAAAATATTTAATACTAAAAAGTGCCAAGAGCAGGCGGCAAACAGGCTATGGAAGTGCAAAAGGACAATACGTCGAGCCGGGTCTGCGAATCGGTTTATTTTTTGCATATATTTCAACTACGAGCGGGGTTTGATCGGGACAGCACGGATCAAACCAGGTCCGATGGGAAATATGCTTGTGTTCTGTGGACCGAAACTGGTTCGAATCGTGAGCCAAACCAGGAACAAGTTCGCAGCCCTGGCTATTCGTTCGAATGCCCCCCTTTTACAGTTCCTTGATCTTCAATTTTGGGCTCGACTCATTTGCAGCGCCTGCTCTTGCCACGACCTGTATCGAGTTTCGTCTTAATGTCTAAATATAGCATAAAGTGCTTTGTGTAAACATCAATATTTAACTTCAATTGATAATTTAACTCAATATGCAGTTACATTATTGATTTGGTTAGTTTATGTTAAGGTTGTGGATGAGTTCTGGGCTCACCTTTCAAAAACACAAAAAAGACAAGACAAAACTGCTCTCGCTTGGTCAGTTGGGTCTGACGCGCCTTTCTGCCGAACTTCGTGCAGGGTATGCCGCGGTCGAGCATGCTCGACTCGGTTCTCTTCCCAAAACAAGCACACAGACTAATGAAGTTCGTCATTCGAAACCAATCCAAATGCAATTTCATTTCAAATACCCTTGCAGAGCATATGAAAATATTCCTTTGATGGAGAGAGTAAATCTGTTAAGATCGGAAGATTGGAAGATCGAAAGGTCGAGAAAAATGTTATCTCTTTAAACAGGTTTGTTTCCAGCTCCCTCAGAGAGAGAGGGAGAGAGAGAGAGAGAGAGAGAGATAGAGAGAGAGAGAGAGGGAAAGAGAGGGAGAGAGGGGGGAGAGAGAGGGGGGAGGGAGAGGGGGAGGGGAGAGAGAGGGGGGAGAGAGAGAGGAGAGAGAGGGGGGAGGGAGAGGGGGGAGGGAGAGGGGGAGGGGAGAGGGGGTGGGGAGAGGTGGAGGGGGAGGGGGTGGGGAGAGGTGGTGGGGGAGGGGAGAGGAGGGGGAGGGGAGAGGAGGGGAGGGGGAGAGGAGGGGGAGGGGGAGGGGGAGAGGAGGGGGAGGGGGAGAGGAGGGGGAGGGGGAGAGGAGGGGGAGGGGGAGAGGAGGGGGAGGGGGAGAGGAGGGGGAGGGGGAGAGGGGGGAGAGGGTGGTAGTGGGAGAGAGTTGGAAAAACCTGTCAAAATCGGACGACTATAACAAAAAGTTGTATTGGAAGAATCGGTCGAGAAAAATGATATCTCCTTATCAAGTTTATATCTACGCGAGAGATTATTTCTTCTTCTTTGATAATAGGTTCCTTGATAAATCGATGGGAAAATGTGTTTTTCTCAACGAAAGTTCGCGGTTTATCAAATCAAATTCCATCGATTGGAAAACTGCAGAATTCTCTGCCATACTACAAGGGTATTGTATAGTCGGTCTTCCGAATATCGTTCATTCGTCTTCTTTTGATTGAACTCAGTTGAACTAAAGTTGCCCGTTAAATGAATGCTGTTAAATGCGAGCCTAGGCATACGTTGGGCTTTTCAATGCGTATACCCTGTTAGCCCACCGAATGGGTTATTTCTGATCCAGATATCAAATGATACATACATTAATAGAAATAAGAAATGGAAATGCTAAACAATAAAAAACCATACGATAATGTTAAGCAATACGAAAATTCAAATACTTTTTGTAGTTTCTGCTCTTCTTGCTGTTGTTGTTGCTGTTGTTGTTGTTGCTGCTGCTGTTGCTGCTGCTGTTGCTGCTGTTGCTGCTGTTGTTGCTGCTGTTGTTGCTGCTGCTGTTGCTGCTGTTGTTGCTGCTGTTGTTGCTGCTGTTGTTGCTGCTGCTGTTGTTGCTGCTGTTGTTGTTGCTGCTGTTGTTGTTGACGGCGTTGCCAGACAGCCAGCCTGTTTTTACATCGATTTTTAGCGTGTTTATCGCATATCGATACATTTTTGGAATATTTTTTTGTTAAATTTCATTTCAAAAAGTTTCTAAAAGTTTGCAAAATTATTGTCCGTTTTTTTTTTTGTAGCTGGCAGCGGCAGCGCCGTCCCGCCGTGCAAGGGGCTTTCATAAAGATTTAAATAAAGATGGGGCAAAAACTATCGACAAAACTTATCGATTAATTGTAAACTAGAGAAACGATACGAAAACAGCAACATTTGCGGATATATGTATTTGGTCGAAACGGATTTTAGATTTGATTTGATATCATTTTTGTCATAGCCAATTGATGGAGCAAAAACTGTCGATAAATTAATCGATAAATTGGAAACTAGAGAAACGATACGAAAACAACAGCAGCTATAATTGTTTTAGAAGGTTTTCGGTTATTTGTGATTGGTCGAAACGGTTTTAAGATTTGGTTTGATTTTTGTCACAGCCAATTGATGGGGCGTAAACTGTCGATAAACTGATCGATTAATCGGAAACTAGAGAAACGATACGAAAACAGCAGCAGCTATAATTGTTTTAGAAGGTTTTCGGTTATTTGTGATAGGTCGAAACGGTTTTAAGATTTGGTTTGATTTGGTTTTTGTCACAGCCAATTTATGGGGCATAAACTGTCGATAAACTGATCGATAAATTGGAAACTAGAGAAACGATACGAAAACAACAGCAGCTATAATTGTTTTAGAATGTTTTCGGTTATTTGTAATTGGTCGAAACGGTTTTAAGATTTGGTTTGATTTCTGTCACAGCCAATTGATGGGGCATAAACTGTCGATAAACTGATCGATTAATCGGAAACTAGAGAAACGATACGAAAACAACAGCAGCTATAATTGTTTTAGAAGGTTTTCGGTTATTTGTGATAGGTCGAAACGGTTTTAAGATTTGGTTTGATTTCTGTCACAGCCAATTGATGGGTCATAAACTGTCGATAAACTGATCGATAAATCGGAAACTAGAGAAACGATACGAAAACAACAGCAGCTATAATTGTTTTAGAAGGTTTTCGGTTATTTGTGATAGGTCGAAACGGTTTTAAGATTTGGTTTGATTTGGTTTTTGTCACAGCCAATTGATGGGGCTTGAGCTATCGATAAACTGATCGATTAATTGTAAACTAGAGAAACGATACGAAAACAACAGCAGCAATAATTGTTATAGAACTTCGTTCGGTTGTTTGTGATTGGTAGAAACGGTTTTAAGATTTGGTTTGATTTGGTTTTTGTCACAGCCAATTTATGGGGCATAAACTGTCGATAAACTGATCGATAAATTGGAAACTAGAGAAACGATACGAAAACAACAGCAGCTATAATTGTTTTAGAATGTTTTCGGTTATTTGTAATTGGTCGAAACGGTTTTAAGATTTGTAATTATTCTTTTCACAACCAGTTGAGGAGGCTTAAACTTTCGATAAACTTATCGATTAATTGAAAACTAGTGAAACGATACGAAAACAACAGCAACAATTGTAATCTAACTTTTTAGGATATATGTAATTGGTCGAAATGGAATCTAAATTTGATTTGATTTGATTTGATTCTAGTCACAACCAGTTGATGAGCGTTAAACTTTCGATAAACTTATCGATAAATTTCTAAATAGAGAAAAGATACAAAAACAACAGCAACAACTGTTATCCAAACTTTTCGGAAATATGTGTTTGGTCGAAACGGATTTTAGATTTGATTTGATTTTGATTGATATCGATAAACTGATCGATTAATTGGAAACTAGAGAAACGATACGAAAAAGCCGGCATCTAAAATTGTTATGAAAAAATTTTCGGACGTTTGTTTTTGGTCAAATATATTCCCTGTAGTTTTCAGATTTTCAGTAATTAACATGTAGGACACGAACTTCGGCACGCCGAAAAGGACATAGAATCCTTGATGGTTCTATGGAAAATGTTCAGTTTGATCAGTTGTCACTGTCAAAACGAACCAGCGAGTATATAGTATAGACTTATCCTATTCTTAGCAAAAAAAAAAAAAAAAAATTCTATATACCATGCGATAAATCTAGCTTAGCTCAATTAGTATTTAGTATTTTTGTTTAGTTATATCCGATATTCCATTCGAACTTTTCTAGCGTAGCTCAATCTGGTATTTAGTATTTTTGCTTAGTCATATTATAGCTTAGCTCAATCTGGTATTTAGTATTTTTGTTTAGTCATATTTTAGCTTAGCTCAATTTAGTATTTAGTATTTTTGTTTAGTTATATCCGATATTCCATTCGAACTTTTCTAGCTTAGCTCAATCTGGTATTTAGTATTTTTGTTTAGTCATATTTTAGCTTAGCTCAATCTGGTATTTGGTATTTTTGTTTAGTTATATCCGATATTCCATTCGAACTTTTCTAGCTTAGCTCAATCTGGTATTTAGTATTTTTGCTTAGTCATATTCTAGCTTAGCTCAATCTGGTATTTAGTATTTTTGTTTAGTCATATTCTAGCTTAGCTCAATCTGGTATTTGGTATTTTTGATTAGTCATATTCTAGCTTAACTTAATCTAGTATTTAGTATTTTTATCGTAGACATATTTCCTCTTGTAAGCAAACTTTTCTAGCTTAGCTTTATCAAGGATTTAGTATTTTTTTGTCACATTTGGGATATATATATTTGCGTGGCTAGGCCACATTCTGTTGTCTCCCCCGATGTCCAGCAGCTGCCCCGCCCTTCGCTTTGGTTCCCACCATATACGGTCAGTCAGGACATTGACTCCGCTTAGATGACAAACAAATCGCTGCAGCTGGAGGAGTTGCGCCTCTTCAAGTTCCTCTTGAAGCGCAACACGGTGGCGAGAAAGATCCGCGTCCGAGTCGTCAGCTTGGTGACCACCTTTCGGTTGCAATCGGTGACCTCGTTGGAGTCATCATCATCGTCATCATCATCGTCGTCGTCTTCGTCGACGTCGTCGTCGTCGTCCTCGAAGTCAAGGGGTCCGTCGGGGACCGCGCTCGAGTGACGCCTGGCTGCGGCGGCTGCCGCGGCCGCCGCCGAGGTGGATGGCCCGTTCTCGTTAAAATCGGACCGAGCTCGACGCTCGCGGATGCCCATGGCAAGCTGCTCGAACTTGCTAGGTGCTCTATTTTGTCCACGCGGACGGTGCGAGTCGCTGCTGTCCTCGTCCTCCAGCTCGCTCTCGCCCATCCGCAGGATGTTTTCCAGGTTGAGGGCGCGTCGGTTTGCGCGCCTCACCTGTTGGCTGCGTGCCGCAGCGGAGGTGCTCGGCTCCATGCCGAGGTCCTCGTCGCTGCCATCTTCATCCTCGCTCCGGCACATGCTCATCTGGCGCACGATGCGACGGGCCGGCAAATGCATGTGCCGATGATTCTGTATTGTGCTCTGCATGTTGAGACGCTGCCGTTCCGAGTCGCTGAGCAGCCGGAGGCGCTGTGGATTGAGCTTAACTTGGGCCACAACGCCCACCAGCAGCTCATCGACATTGTGGTCCAGCCCCGACGATGTCTCGATGAACTTGCAGGCAATTTCCTTGGCCAGCTTGCGACCGACTGCAAGAGCTGACATGTCGAACCTGTCTCGATTTTGGGTTAAGGATTCTCACTCACCTTGGCGCGATACCTCGCGATGACGCTCCAGGTCCGTCTTGTTGCCAACCAAAATGGCGCCGCGGGTCAACAGCATGTCGTTCTCCTTCAGGTAGGTCAACACCTTTTCGGCGGCCTTGAAAGAGAACCGATCCACAACCGAATAGACCACCACAAACAAATCGATGTTGTATGTGGCGCAGAAGGCCTCAGTCTGGAATCGGAAAACGATAACGATTACGATAACGATTACGATTGGAATAAAAGAATCCCTATATAATCTCTCTGCTCCAATAATTCCCAAAAGAACTCATCTAGAATTGTCTACTGCCTAGCTAGACACTTTCATAATTAGTTGTTAACACTATTAAGCAGCAAAATGCACTATTCAACACTCAAGCGACAATCCTCAACGTTTTGCCACACGGGCTAGTCAGGTCGGATTGGACAACTGCATTATATAGAAACGTTTGCTTGAAATGGAAGTTTTTTCCTTTTGAGCATTAAGTACTACAATTAACGACTGCCCAGCTAGACACCTTCATAAATAGGCGTTGACGCCACTTAGCAGCAAAATGCGCTACTCAACACTTAAGCGGCAATCCTTAACGTTTTGCTACACTACACGACTCAGGTCGAGGTCTGTGGGGCTGCGCGCTAAGGCAGGCAATAGAAATTGTCAATGCAATTTCGCGCCGCACTTTGCGACAAAGCACACACACACACGCACAGCATGTGAACAGTGTGGAGCAACGACGTTTATAACAATGTAATGTGTTTTGGCCTTTAGCAGCTGCTAAAAAAAAGTGTTAATGACATTTGACTAAAGTGGCAGCCAACAACTTCCATACATGTGTGTGAGTGTGTGGGTGTGTGTGTGTGTCTGCGTGTGTATCTGCGTGTGTGTGTCTGCCTGTGTGTGTCTGCCTGTGTGTGTGTGTCTGCCTGTGTGTGTTTGCGTGTATCTGCGTGTGTGTGTGAGCTCTTAGCCCAGAAAGCATCGATGCTCGACCCACTCAGCCTCAGCGGAGCTGGCCCGTAATACTCACCGACATCTCACAGGCCGGATGATCAATCATTTCCAGGTCCGTCTCAATGTTGTCGACCAGCACGGAGACCGTTTTCCGGCCGTAGTCGTCATCTGCAGCGGGGAGAAAAGCAAACAGAGAGCAGCAAATTAGCGCACTTTAACTCAACTCAAGTTTTCATTTCGAGTAGTTTGCCGTGATTCGTTGCAGCTCAAGCACAACTTAATCGGATTAAAGTGCGCATACTCAATTTGTTCTCATAATATATTTCATTGCATATATACTATATACTATATACTATATACTATATACTATTTATTCTATAAGTGCGCACTCCAGATTGTGCAATCAGTTCGGTTTAACAGAAGCCGCCACTCGAATCAGCTAATTTGACGGAAACTGCACTCGAGTGTAGCTCATTATTGCGCTAACAAACACTGCGCGTTGTCTCAGTGCTGTAAAAGCACTTGAAGCTCATGGAAATCCTCGACGAGTGCGCAAATAAATGCATATTCAAATGGATATCCGCAATACATATGAACTCTTTAATAGCCAATTATGAATTGTCAAGTGATTCGCGCATTTACTCCAGATTGTGCAATCAGTTCGATTTGACACGTGTAGCTCATTTTTGCGCTAGCCAACACTGCGCATTGTCCCAGAGTTGCAATACTTAGTACTTGAAGGATATTCACAATATATATAGGCTCCTTAATGGACAATTGTGAATGCAGGTGAAGCCTTAAATTGAAAGTCTTGCATTAAATTAGATGGCATTTGCTTGTAGGAAGCCTTTTTCCGGCTGCTTGGCTCAAATAGAGTTAATTATTGAATTGGCGCATTTAAGCTTAATGCCAGCAATTAATATATAGGCTCAGCCACAGGAGCCTATTGTTACAGCCCAATCCATTATATTGGAATTCCGGAGAACAACTGTTGGCCTTCCGTTAAAGGACACTTCCATTGTCTGTTTAACCACCCGTCGAGAGCCGCGGGGCACTTGCATGGCAAATGGCAAAATGGAATCGTTCAAAGCTGCAATGCAGCAATATTTTTCTCTTTGTTTTTTCCGTTTGAGGCGGTAAATAAAGGAGGCCAGGAAGGGGGGCGTGACCGCATTAAAAGCGCGTAATCAATGTGATTTCATTTCGCCAGGGGAGTTAAATGCCGCATCAATAAAAAAAAGAAGGCGTCGTAAAGAGCTGCAATCGAAATATGTGCAAGTCACCCCCCTCCCCCCTTCACCTACCACATCAAAGACCACCCGCTGCAACAGACACATGCAGGTCCTTTAGGCCAAGCAATGCAGGACTCCCTCGCTTGGAGTTTTATAGGTTCCCCTCCGCTCCGCCCAATTTGCATGTCGCAAGCAATTTGCACAGAAGTCGACTGGCAAACACTAAAACGCCATTTTGTTGGCGGCTCCGAAAAGCGTGCTGCAATTTGTCGCTTTGTCATACCCTGTACTTAACGAAGGAGCAATGAAGGTTTCAGCTGGAAGGCCTAGAACTAGAAGGAGTAGGAAGATCTAATCTCTGGCTTAGTTATCTGAGCATTGGATTAGCTAGCGAGAGGTCGTTGGTTCAACTCAATAGTTTTCTTGGTTATACCCTTTACTTATCGAAGAAGCTTGGACTAATCGGAGAAGGTTTGTGGCTTAGATATGAGAGCATGGGATTAGCTAGCGAGAGGTCGCCGGTTCAACTCAATTGTTTTCTAGGTTATACCCTATACTTATCGAAGGAGTAGAGGGCCTTTCAGCTAGTAGAGCTAGACTAGAAGGAAAGGGTTTGTGCCTTAGGTATCTGAGCATTGGATTAGCTAGTGAGAAGTCGCCGGTTCAACTCATTTGTATTCTTTGTACCCTGTTCTATATACTCGAAGGAGTAAAGGGCCTTTCAGCTAGTATAGCTAGACCATAAGGAAGGGATTTGTGTCTTAGGTATCTGAGCATTGGATTAGCTAGCGAGAAGTCGCCGGTTCAACTCAATTGTTTTCTTTATACCCTATTCTATATACTCGAAGGAGCAGAGGGCCTTTCAGCTAGTATAGCTAGATTTCGATGGAAAAGGTTTGTGTCTTAGGTCTCTGAGCATTGGATTAGCTAGCGAGAGGTCGCCGGCTCAACTCATTTGTATTATTTGTACTCTAGTATATACCCTAGTATATAGAATACTCGATAGCCAGCGAGAAGTCGCCTCAATTGTTTTCCTCATTTTTAAATGGAATTTGCAACATTACTCATACGCCAGGTAACTTCTTCTGATCAGATATAGTCTCTGAGATATTAAGCTAACTTGGTCAAGTTGGGCATGAAGCCCATCTCAACCCGAACATTCGTTAAAGTCCCCCGGATCAGAGAACTATATCTTAGGACCTTAAAAGCGAACTACTGAGAAATCGATTGCTTTCATGAGAGATATTTTTCTTGTAGCTTGTTTATTTGCGTGCTTTGCGATTAGTCATGCGGCTGACATGAGCTGGACTCGCAAACGGACGTGTCATTCGAGTGCAATTACGAAACAATCCAGGCCGAATAATAAATCTGAGCTGACAATCTAACAATTGAAGCATATGTGCGAATAATGTTGCGGCTGCGAATGGATAACATCATGGCAGATATTGTTGTTTAAAGTAATCAGATTTGCTCGCTGCGAAACTAATGAATATGAAACGCAATGCTAATTGCGAAACTCGCTGCCAACTCTCAGCTTCAGCTTAAATGTCAAGGTTCACGTATTTATCTACGTAAATGGATGCGTACAATAATAGCTTGACGCAGATGCACGTCGCATTGATGACATTTATGTTCTCGCAGCGGGAGATATTCTTGTGTATTGTGGGTTGAAAAATTCGCATTCACATTCACAATTTTTCCTCTATTTATATTCGATTTTTTCCCCCTTTTTTTCCGGTTTATTTGCGCACAACTCTTAAGACGTCAATGCAGCTTTCGCACACGTGCGCACACACGCGGACTGAGCACGCGGGCAAACACGCGGATGGAACAGGTGAACGGTTACGCCCACTCAGGAGCCCCGCCCATGCTCAGTCACACGCCCGCTGGAAACGACAGTTAGTCTATGTGCATTAGTGGTCAGGTCCGAACATGCGATGGCGTGTCGCATGCAGGGTTAGAACCAGCGCCCTCTCTGTCGCTTGCGTGACCGACGCTTAACACAAAAACTGACATATTGCAGGAAGAAGGAAACTTGTTAAATGAAACCAAGTTGACTTGAATGTTACCGATTACACAATACTCTGTTCGGAGTTCAATAATGCATTGAGAAATTGCCTTAAATTAGAAAGCTGCTAAAACTGTAGACAGTGGCTTGCCAACTGTGACGGGGAATCTGCTCAAAGTTGAAAAAGGGCCTAAAGCTGTAAAGCTTCTAAAACTGTAGCCAGTGGCTTTGCAACTGTGTCGAGGAAGTTGGCAAGTTCAGCTACAGCTCCAGCTCGTGTCATAAGCTGAGGGCTTCCCAAGCTGTGGCCGCCTTTTGAGCTAAAGCTTCTAAAACTGTAGCCAGTGGCTTTCCAACTGTGTCGAGGAAGTTGGCAAGTCCAGCTACAGCTCCAGCTCCAGCTCCAGCTGCAGCTCCAGCTCCAGCTCCTGTCATAAACTGAGTTTCCCAAGCTGTGGCCGCCTTTTGAGCTAAAGCTTCTAAAACTGTAGCCAGTGGCTTTTCAACTGTGTCGAAGAAGTTGACAAGTCCAGCTCCAGCTCCTGTCATAAGGGTTTCCCAAGCTGTGGCTTTTCGAGGGTATCTTTTGCGTTCCAAAAGAGCCACAACAAACGAACCGTAACCAAGCCCTTTTACATTCAGCAGAGAGCAGAGCAGGGCAAAAACAAAAACAAAAAGGGAAAAATGGACAAAATGTGCGCTAATGCAGGTGCTCCATAAGCTGCAGCTCTTCATTGGAACCGAAGCGAACGGCATTTGGTGTGACAACCAAAACGTAATTCCACACGGAGCTGGGCACTTGGGGTTCGAGAGGTGGTCGAGCTTGCGGGTGGCGTCTTAATTAATGGATAGTTCCCAGAATGCATTTAATTGAAAGCTGGTTCAAGCTAATAAACTGCAGAAAGTTGAAATAATTGCTAAGTGCAAACGGATCCCAATCAAGTTTGGGCCATGGACAAGCTGAACTCCAGCAGCTAAATGAATACATTTGGGCAACTTTTCTTTTTTTTCCAGCATTTGCCGTGTGCGACAAATACATTTGCCATTTCTTGGGATGAAAAAACAAGGAGCGAATTGCGTATACCCTGTACTCAGAAAACTTTAATTCAACTAATCCGAATTATACTGGGAACTATTCCAGGTCCGAGCCTTATTGCTAAACCAGGTCTCCGTTCCTATGCAAAATCCGAAATCTGAAAAATTCCTGCGTAGGATATGCGTGAGCCTTTTGTCATTTCGACCAGGAATGGAGGCAAGAGATGCCTGCTTCTGCCTGTACTCTGAGGAATTCAATTCAATCCGAATATTCGCAAAAAATATTGCTGCTCTGTGCCTCGTGTGAGCGAAGCTTTATTCCAAAATCTAGCCTACCAATCAACATCGATTCGATTTCAAAGGAATAATTCGAGAAACCAGGAAAATGGCTGAAAAATTCCTGCGCAGGATATGGCAACAAGAGATGCCTGCACTCGGACGAGTTCAATTCGACTATCCGAAAATATTTGTGCCTTATGCAAAATCCTATCCTATCTAGCCTACAAATCGATATCAAAGGAATAATTCGAGTAATGAGGAAAAATGATGTAAAATTCCTGCAAAGGATATGCGAGACAGGAGTTGCCAGCCTCGGCCTATTTCTGACAGCTGCCCATTGTCATCATACACACTTTCGGTGAGTACAGGGTATTGCGAGAACATAAAGCCCGAGCAGCATCTCAGCAACTGTCGCATTTGCAGCTTGTTCAGTTCATGTGCGTTAAACGTACACCAACAATGGCCCCTGGTGACCGTTGGCACACACTCACACACACATACGCACACACACACGCACACACACACGCACGCAGACAAAATGCAAGCAGGACAATAAACGTTGCGTGTGGCATAAAGTTGCTTTGTTGCAGCTACAGCGGCAGCTGCCTCTTTGACTCAAGTGCTAATTAAAAGTTGGGGGGGAAATTTCATTCTTGGCCCGGCTGGCCCGGCTGCATGCCGCATGGCTTTGGCTTTGGCTTTGGTTTTGGCTTTGGGCCAAAAAGGCGGCTGGCAACATTTGCACGACGTGCAAAAATTTCGCATGCCCCAGTGCCATTTGCAGCTCCCAGCTAGCTCCAGGCTCTCGTTCTCGTTCCCGTTCCTGTTCCTGTTCCCATTATTCCTTCAGTCATACATCATGCCTCCTCCCCCATTCCCCATCCCCCATTCCGCATCCCCCACGCCTACAGGACGGACACGCAGCGTGCACTTCCGACATGTTGGGCGTGCTTTTAGGTCAGGTCGGGCCCACGCCCGGGCCGGGACACGTGTGCGTGGTGCATGCATTAGCCAAGTGCCGGCGACTAACTAATTGCAGTCGAGCACTGAGCAAAGCCAACTAATCAGCTTAATCAAAAAAGAATAAAAACTATATAAAAAAAAGATGAAAAAAAACAGCTAATCCAAATATATAAAAGAGCCAGTCCCCACTGAGGGTTGCGATTTCTTTTGTAGCCCCTAAAGAGTGCAGGGCCTTTGACAGAGAAATGAAAAGCTGGACAAAGTTGTGGACAAAAAGGCAGGTTGCCAGCTCAAGTCCAGTGAATGCCTAATTAGTTATTACGCAGTTGCAAAATGCAATATAAAAAAAATAAAAAATAACATTAATGAGAAGCGGGCAATTATGATTTAAGCTCTATCATATTAACATTCATGTATCTCGTTTGAAAAGTCAATTAAAAAGGCTTCTCATATGCATTTCCAGGAATTGTAGGAAGTCGAGGCTTCAGAGCTTTAACGAAACCAAAAAGGGGAAGCTGACAACCATAAATTAAACTCCTCCTTAATCTTGTTTGGATAGTCAACTCAAGGTTTCTTTGTACCTCCGGAGTCTAGGAAGTCTAGGAATCGAATTCCTATGAAGAAAGGATAGGAATATATCGGAAAGCTTCAAGCCGAAACGGAGCAGTATTGGGAAGCTGACAACCATAACTAAAACTGTTCCTTTATCTTATTTGGATAGTCAACTACAAGGCTTCTAGGTACTTCCGGAGTCTAGGAAGTCTAGGGATCGAATTCCTATGAAGAAAGGATAGGAATATTCAAGAAGGCTTCAAGCCGGAACGGATGCAGTATTGGGAAGCTGACAACCATAATAATAACTCCTCCTAAGTCTTGATTGGATAGCCAACTACAAGGCTTCTAGGTACTTCCGGAGTCTAGGAAGTCTAGGAATCGGATCCCCATGGAGACAGGATAGGAATATATGGGAAAGCTTCAAGCCGAAACGGATGCAGCAATGGGAAGCTCACAACCATAACTAAAACTGCTCCTTTATCTTGTTTGGATAGTCAACTACAAGGCTTCAAGGTACTTCTGGAGTCTAGGAAGTCTAGGAATTGAATTCCTATGAAGAAAGGATAGGAATATATCGGAAGGCTTCAAGTCGAAACGGATAAATCTATATAGGAAGCTGACAATCATAATATCTTGTTGAATAGTCAAGTCCTATATCTTGTTTGGATAGTCAAGCACAGAGCTTCCCATATGTATTTGTTGGAGATCTAGGATGTCTAGGAAGTCTAGGAATTGAATCCCCATGAAGACAGGACAGAAATGTAACTGAAAACTTGAAACCGGAACGGATACAGTAATGGAAATCTGACAATCACAATCAATCTGACAAAATCAATCAATCACAATAACAATTAAAACTGTTCCTAAATCTTGATTGCATAGTCAATCACGGAGCTTCCCATATGTATTGCGAGGGTCTGCGAAGGCCAGGGAGCGAATTCCTATAAAGACAAGCCAGGAGTATATATCTCAAAGCCTCAACGCATAATGTGTTTAATGCCGGACTGCACTTTAAAGGCGGAGAGTCCTTGCCTGCGAACTGCGCAGTTAGTTAGTTGCCCGGTTGCCCCTCGGTCAGAAATGAAGCATGCTTTTTATTGCGCATCTATTTATAAATGAATGTAATCCCTTTTAATAATGGGTCGCAAATGGCTGAAACTGTTTTCTAAGCGGTTTCCGGTCCGGATGGTATTAACAGTCGCCCGGCTTAAGTAGCTCGCTCTTTGGCACGAGCATTACCTGACCTAATCCCCCCTCCCACCGGCCCCACCCCTTACCAGCCCCTGCCCCAACCCCAAGTACAGTGTGGGCCAAGTTAACGAAATTAGCAGCGAGACGCTTTTCATATTTTATGAGTTTGCGGCGCAATTAAAATGCAAATGCGCCTGATTAAAAGCCACAGAACGAACCCGAACCCGAACCTGAAACCTGAAACCGAAACCGAATTCAAAGCCAAAGCCAGGACACGCAAAGCCCTGGGATTAGACTAAATGTTGCCGTTTGACACGTGCCACTTACCCAGACTCAGATCGTAGGCGCATATGTATTCCGATGTTGTGAACTGATATGTTAGCGTTGTCTTGCCCACGCCGGATCCGCCTAGCATGGCGATTTTATAGGTCGGAATTTCCTCCTCCGTCTGTCTATTAGCCTTCTGTGGCTGTGACGTCGACTGAGACGCTGACTGCGACGTCGCCTGCGACTGCGACGTCGACGGCTGCTGTTGCTGTTGCTGCTGTTGCTGTTGATTGCAGGCCTGTTGCTGCGGGGCGTGCGAAGGTTCGCCCGCAACAATGTCGCCCGAGGCATTGCTACACATGAAAAGCAGACAAGGATAAATAATTAAAAGCCTATAATCAAAAATTTACAAATCTAATAAGGTTTAAGGCAAGGCGAGGACTTCACTCAATTGCCATCAATCTAGCTAACAAGCGAGCGTGTGTCCGACTAGAAGATACCCTCGATACGTTCAGACTTCGGAACCGACTCAATCATTTTCTCTTCTCCTCGCTTTGTCCACGAAATGCTTTTTTGCTGAACTTTATTCATAATCAGATCCTTAAATAACTTTCAACTGTTTGTATAGAGCCTACCTCCAGAATTCTCTGCCTTTCTCTAACTTCCAAAGTAGGATTTAATTCAATTTTAAAACCTAGGTAATAATCTCTCAGTATCGATATTTATCGATGTTATGCTGGGAGTTATCGGTAGACTCGTTCTTCGATTGCGAGCGTAAGTATCTCAGAATTAGAATGTAGAGAACGAAGGAAGAACTGACTTGGTAACATATACCGATTATCGATATATATAGATCTTATAGATGGTTCGATATGTATCGATCTTATTGAAATACAGGGAGTTATCGGTAGACTCGTTCGTCGATTGCGAGCGTAAGTATCTCAGAATTAGAATGTAGAGAACGAAGGATGAACTGAAATGGTAACATACACCGATTATCGATATATATCGATCTTATAGATGGTTCGATATTTATCGATCCTTTCGAAATACAGGGAGTTATCGGTGTAAACTCGTTCTTCATCTTATTTATCTCCAAATTGAGATGGAGACACGTTAGGTCGAGCTGCTTTATGCTTGGAAATGCATGTTGTCTGCCTGAGCATCCCTTCACGATTGTGCAAATCGGTTAAGTATACGCCCAGTTATCCCCGTACTTGTATTTATGAACAGATATGCTGTAAATACCTTCGGACATTTGATGCAAAAGTATTTATTGTTGTCCTGTCTATTTAAGGAATTTGATTTTACGATTTTATTGGCACTGCCTGACAATAGCAGCAGGCGGCCAAAGACGACGACGGCGACGGGGCGTGTAATAACAATAATAAGCAGTAGGAGCTGGTGAGGGGGGAGGGAGGAGAAATGAAAATGATAAAATGTTCAGGTGGAAGGCAAATAACAATAAAAGCAAAGAATTCCTTTGTAAATGCAACACGTCTTCCCCTCGCACACACAAAGCAGGAAAAGCGTCTCTCTCTCTCGCTCTCTCTCTCACTCTCTCTCTCTCTCTCTCTCTCTCTCTCTGCAGCTGGCGGAAATTGTTTTGTGTGGCAAAATGTATGAAATTAGTGTGTGTGTGTGTGTGTGTGTTTGTGTGTTTGTGTGTGTGTGCGCTTCTCATTGTTGTCGCTGCTTATGAACCTTGCCCTGCGCCGCTTTATTGTCCTTTTATAAACAATTTATTGCAGCGTCTGTCTGAATAACTGAATGACTCGCATTCAGACTCGCATTCACACTCGCATTCATACTCGCATTCACACTCGCATTCACACTCGCATTCACGCTCGATTTTCACACTCGCATTCACACTCGCCTTTCGCACTCGCATTCATATTCTTACCTGTTGTGACGATCCGCGGCGCTGTGCGAGTTGCCGGTGCCCGCCGAAGTCACGGAATTGATCGAACGTGACCTGCGACTGCTGTTGTTGGGCGGAAAGCAGAAAGAAACAACAAAAAGGGGCAGAGATATTGAATTAGCAGCTGGAAATGAACTATGTGCGCCTATGCCACGCCCACTTACCGTAAAGAATCACCGAGATTGCAAATGCCATGGGAGGTTATGCTAAAGCTGCGCAGCCGATAATAGTCCACATCCGCATCTGGGCCGCAATGAATAGCCGAGCGACGCGTCTCGGCCAATCGCGGCTGCAACATCCAACATCCAACATTCAACATCCAACATGCAACAAAAGCCGATTATAAAACATTTTCGCCGTACTCTGGCGTGAGTGCACTCGCAGTACAAAAAAAAAACAGACAAAAACAAAAAAAAAACCTATATATATCCCTAGCACGAACCATTTTTGAAAGTTTTTTGCCATCTGCTTTCAGATTCGCCAAAAATCAGTCAAACTAAAACTAACCGAAAATTCAGTCGAAAAAAAAACGGATCCTAGGTCTAGTCTACCTTGCTATTGCATTTCGGTTGGATTTCGGCCAGTCAAGGGTAATTATCGTGTGATATAAGCCAGTTACACATTCGAAAAAAGAGCGACTCCCAAATACGAGCTAGAGTCGACCTTGCATTGGGATTTCAGAGCGTCAAGGTAAATTATCGGAATAATCTAGACGTCCTTGCTTTTAAGAGCTAGGAGGAACGCTCGGGAAAAAGTTAGTTGCATTTCAGTTGGATTTCAGGGAGCCAAAGGTAGTTATAAACCAAATACATTCGAAAAAAGGGAGATTCCCAAAAACAACCTAGAGTGGTCTGGTCGACCTTGGTCTTGGATTTCCATAGGATTTCAGAGTGTCAAAGATAGTTATCGTATGAGATAAGCCCAACTGGCATTCGAAAAAAGAGGGACCCCAAAAAGGAGCTAGAGTGGTGTAGGCGACCTTGCTCTTGGATTTCAATGGGATTTCAGAGCGTCAAAGTTAATTATCGGGAATATTCTAGACGACCTTGCTTTTACGAGCTAGGAGGAACGCTCGGGAAAAAGTTAGTTGCATATCAGTTGGATTTCAGGGAGTCAAAGGTAGCTATAGACCCAAATACATTTGAAAAAAAGAGGGACCCCCAAATACGAGCTAGAGTCGACCTTGCTCTTGGATTTCAATGGGATTTCAGAGCGTCAAAGGTAGTTATCGTATGAGATAAGCCCAACTGGCATTCGAAAAAAGAGGGACCCCAAAAAGGAGCTAGAGTGGTGTAGGCGACCTTGCTCTTGCATTTCAGTGGGATTTCAGAGCGTCAAAGTTAATTATCGGGAATAATCTAGACGACCTTGCTTTTAAAAGCTACGAGGAATGTTCGGGGAAAAGTTAGTAGGATTTCAGTTGGATTTCAGGGAGTCAAAGGTAATTATAAACCAAATACAGTCGAAAAAAGGCAGATTCCCAAAAACAACCTAGAGTAGTCTAGGCGACCTTGCTCTTGCAATTCAGTGGGATTTCAGAGCGTCAAAGTTAGTTATCGGGAATAATCTAGACGACCTTACTTTTAAAAGCTACGAGGAATGCTAGGGAAAAAGATAGTTGGATTTCAGGGCGTCAAAGGTAGTTATAAGCCAAATACATTCCCAAAACGGAGCTAGAGTGGTGTAGGCGACCTTGCTCCTGGATTTCAATGGGATTTCAGAGCGTCAAAGTTAATTATCGAGAATAATCTAGACGACCTTGCTTTTAAAATCAACGAGGAATGCTCGGAACAAAATAGCTGGATTTCAGTTGGATTTTGGCCAGTCAAGGGTAGTTATCGTGTGAGATAAGCTAGTTATACATTCGTAAAAAACAGGGACTCCCAAATACAACCTAGAGTGGTCTAGTCAACCTTGGTCATGGATTTCCATAGGATTTCAGCGAGTCAAAGCTGGTTATCGTTAATATGGAATAAACTAGATATATGCGTGGTATAGACGGGCCCGTGTCCAGCCTTGCGTACACTCTCCAATAAATCAAATTGAATTCAATTATTATTAATGGCAACGATAAGCCTATTCATTTGGTCAGAGTGTAGTCAGTGCTGTCCCTTTTGGGACACAAGTAGTTGGCGAAATACATTCGTATTGTAGGAGATGTACCAAGCGAAGGAACGCGCCAGAAGGTCGCCATTGGCAAGTGCTTGAGTCTAATCCACCTTGCCTGTCCATTATTACTCATTAGGTTTTTACGGCTCTTGGATATATTTGCGCACTTAAACCCTTTGCATTGCCTGTGAATCCGAACAGTCGAGTATTTGCGCTTCTTTGTTTGCACGACGTTTGGGGTTCGAACCACCAAGAAGACAACAGATATCAGAATACTAGAATATGATAGGTTGAGCTGGGCTTATGCCTGAGTCATGCCCGTAAGAGTCTGGGAGTAAAAACTCGGTTTTGTTTGGAAATATCCCTGATAAGACCCTACCATCTCCAGCTCGGAGATACAGCTTCCCACTCGAATCAATTGACAGCTTTTACTTAAGCTCTAAATATTTAGTTACAGGGCGTCTGTCAGGCGACTATTTGGCTTGACGAAATGAACAATTCAGTCAACTGTGAGCAAATTTAGTGCATGCTGCCAAATATGAAAGGAACAAATGGGACACAAAAAGACGCACAGCAGCGAGAGAGAGAGAGGGAGAGAGAGAGAGGGGGCTGGAGCTCGCCAGGGTAGATTACTAATGGTGCGTCGTTAGGGCAACTTGTGAGCCAACCATTTTGGCAATGACTAGGCAACTGTCAACTGTCTCGCAGCGTCTCGGCTTTCAGTGCGGTCGTTTGCCTGCTTTGAAGCGGGCTAAATGGGCCAAAGGTGGGCCGAGCAGGTCCTTACGGCCATATCGAGATACACTCAAGGAATATATATACTTATATATATATTAGTTATGCAAGTGTGTGTGTGTGTGTGCGTGTGTGTGTGTGCATTAGTTCACTTGAATTTATGCTAGGACTATGGCAACTAACTAGACTGTGGCCCAAGCCTCCCTCCCCCCACACACATCATTATTCGGCAGCGACTTCCTGTTGCTCAACAATCCACAACGAGCTACTGGCATTCATTGTGGTTGTGCACACACGCCCACACACAACTAGAGGGAAGGGGGCGGAGGAAGGTAGGGTGGAGTTGTTTATCTGGCATGCACTTATCTGGTCGCTGCAGCTAATGTAATTAGTTTGTGAAATTGCTTGGGTGAAAATTGTGGAGCGCGTTGCGTCGCGCCGCGTCGCGTGTGAAGCTGAAAAACTGCAGCCGGCGCACAAAAGTAGGCAACAGAAAATGCAAACACAGCGACTGCTTCGCAGGATTGCAGAAGGGATCGAGGCCGGCGCAAACATGGCACCATGGGGAATTCGACATGTTTTCGCTGCGAAAAAATATATATATAATTATTAACTCAAAGATTGGGCCAGCTCTCGAGGGTGACGAGCTTTTTAATTCCGTCTGGATCGTTGGCTTTGCAAAATATTTCTACCTGAGCGCAAATTGTTGTCATCGGAGCAGCTAATCACATATAGTATATGAAAACATTCAAAGGTATATAAACTAATCTGAATGCTGTAGAAGGTGCAACAGCTATTCATAGGTTCGGAAAGATTTACAGTTCGCGGAGGCTTTGTAGGATGTTAACAGATTAGGTTTAGATGATAACATTTCAGCGTGCAACATAAGAGTTGAATGTGTTTAAGAGCTGTTATCTTAACACGATTTGGTTATGTTAACATTTTATGCATGTAACATTTAAGTTCGTTGTGTTTCAGAGCTGTTATCTTAACAGAATTGAGGTATGTTAAAATTTAATGCATGTAACATTCAAGTTCGTTGTGTTTCAGAGCTGTTATCTTAACAGAATAGAGCTATGTTATCATTTTATGCATGTAACATTCAACTTCGTTGTGTTTCAGAGCTGTTATCTTAACAGAATAGAGCTATGTTATCATTTAATGTATGTAACATTAAAATTTTATGTGCTTTAAAGCTGTTATCTTCAAGTTTGATATGTTTAAGAGCTGTTATTTTAACAGAGTAGAGTTTTGTCATTATTTGTTGCATGTCACATTAAAAGTTTGATGTCTTTCAGAGCTGTTATTTTAACAGAACAGAGTTATGTTAACATGTTATGCATGTAACATTAAAATTTAATGTGCCTTACAGAGCTGGTTAATAGCACTTCCGTCAAGTCAAATTTTGGGTATGTAAATCAAAAGTTTTTCCCATGGTGAATGCAGCAGCAGCTGGGGGATTAGAATGAGAGAATTTTGTTGAACGAGAGGGCAACAGGGGTAACTGGCACATTGACCTGGGCAGAGCAACAGAATTGATTTGTATGCGCATTTAAAATTCGGTGGCTGCAACAAAATTCATGCAACACTTTTCATTGAAACTGACAACTGGCAAATGGCAACAGGGCAGCCGGGCAGACGACAGCTGGGCCGCAGTTTGTGTGTCCCATGCCGAAACAGTTTTGGTCGTGGGGCCCGAAAATGGAATCTATGGCAAACACGTAGCTAGCGAATGCCGCTGGCAGCCAACGAGTGCCATATAAATTGCACAAGTTGTTGAAGCCAGAAGAATGTCAAGAGTGTGTGGCGCTCCGGTAAAAGGTATCAAAAGACTGCAAAAACTTGTCTATTGCAACGAGCTGCCCGACGCCCGACGCCCGACGCCCGACCCCCGACGCCCTTAGCCCTGATCCCTGCGGCTGCACTGCGCCCTGGAGGCGTCTCACTTTAGTGCATACAAGAATGCGGAATCCTCAATTGAGGCTGGGCAACGTGAAGCAGCTGGGATTGAATGCGGGATTCGCTTTGGGATAAAATCTTATACCCTGTACCTATTCAAAAAGGGGTCGAATGCATTTTCTTCAAGCGTATGTAACAGGCAACAGAAAGCGTCTTCAGGTTGGGCTAGTTTCATTTGTCTGACGATTTTATAACTATTTCTCGATTGATTCTCCCATGTTCGGAATATCGATAAATATCGATAAATATCGATTTGAAAGGGGTATGTTGAGTGCCAGTTGAAAGCTTGTACGGATCGCACGCCGAACATAGATGCAACTGGGAAGAAGAAGCTAAGAAGAAGAAGAAAGTGGAAATGCGTTTAACTACAGTTGGGTACAGGGTATATCCTATTCGGGCACTCTCAACTAAAGCACTCTAGCTTTACTTATTTTTTTTTTGCCAATAAGTTTAAGTGAATCCAAGTGCAAACAGCCAGAGAAATCCCCAGGAAATGTTATGTTCACATACGTGTGTCTGAGTGTGTGTGCGTGTGTGTGAGTGTGTGTGTGTGTCTGTGTGTGTGTGTGTGCTCTTTGGGATTAACAAGATAGACAAGTATGTTCCTCAGTACTTTTGTGGCTTGTACCCTGGAGGTTTGTGCGTGTGTGTCCCGAAATAAAAGAGAAGGCGACATTATTGTCGAAAATGCCGCAGGAACTCGTTCTGCGGCCACTAAATCCAACGATAATCCCTCAAAAGTGGCAGAACTGCGATGTAATTAAGGAATTACTTAATTACTTCTCACAAGCTGTTAATTGAAGAGATTGGGCAAGTGAGGTAGCTGAACGGACAGTCAAAATCGTGCAATAATGGTTGGTGATTGGGTAATTAAATAAACTTAGTTGAGTAATTGCGAATGTAATTAAAGTAATTAAGCGTGAGAATGAGCTACTTAATTAAATATTGCTTAATGGAATAAAGGAATTAAGTAATTGGAGAAGAAAGTTAACTGAACGGATAGTCAAAGTCAGTAAGAATCAGTTTGTGATGGAGTAATTAAATGAATTATAATTGAGTAATTGCGAGAATTTTGAAAGTAATTAAGCGTGGTAAGCACGTACTTTATAACTTATCACAAGTTGGAATTGAATGAATGGGCAAGAGAGGTAACTGAAAGGATTGTTATTTAATAATAGTTGGTAATTGGATAATTAAATAAATTAGGTTAAATAATTGCGCGAGTAATTCAAGTAATTAAGCGCGATAAGGAATAACTTAATTGGGCCAATTGAACGTATAATCAAAATCATTAATAACTTTTGGTAATTGGGTAATTAAATTAGGTAATTGCTTAAGTAATTAAAGTAATTGGCTGTGGTTCAAATCTAATTTCGATTGGTTAGTTGCATGCCCTTACCTTGCGACCCTCTGCCGGCATACTGGACGTTCGCAGACGCTGGCGTTCCGCCATACGGTTGCCGTAGTGCACGGTTGCCGCAATGTTGACCGAACTGCCATGGGCTGCCAGTTGTTGAGCTGTGGCGCCGACTCCAGCTCCAGCTCCGGCTGGGGATTCTCCGACGCCCCGTTCTCGGTGCTGGCTGCTGTGCGGCTGTAGCTGTTGCTGTTGCTGGTGTAGCTGTTGCTGTTGCTGGTGTAGTTGATGCTGGGAAATGGGATGGGATGGGCCCGGATAGTCGCTGGAATCGACTGTCGGCGAGTCGGTGGCATCGGGTCCACTTGTTGTTGTATCCTCGGCGACAGCCGCCAGCGCGCTGCTGGAGCCCAACAGGCAATTGTCCAGTTCATTGACTGGCAATTGCCCACCTCCACCTCCTGCTGCTGCTGCTGCTGCTGCTCCCCCTCCAAAGCCGGCTGCTGCATACTGTGGCGACACGGCGCCCGACATTGCCTGCTGGAAGGTGAGCACGGTGCAGCTCTCGATGCCGCCACGTCCCAGCGGCGATTTGGCGAGGCAAACGCGCTCTCTGGAATAAGAAAGCACAGCACACAGTGTCCACGACCCACGGTTGATGGTCGACGGTCGGACAGTTGATGGTTTATAATAAATTGCGTTTGCATTCAAATTGGGTTAGCAGCACTCGCCGGTTATGGACCTCATTCAATATATGCGATCGCATTGCGTGCAAAATAAACTTAAAACGCGTGTAAGCAGGTTAGCAGGTTAGCAGGGGGGCAGGACAGGCTACATGTGCTACTTGTGGTTCGATCTAAAACTACATGATGCCCGTTACGTTTCGGCCTTTGCTGACCAACAATTCGACTAGCTCACTGCATTTAATTGGTTTGCTTGCTTTCTAAAAGCATATTACATGAACTTTCTGCATGAATAGCAACTTTTTTCGGGCTTCTTCTGAACATTTCTTCTAGTTGTTCCTCAGTATGTAAGACGACACACAACTTTAGAGCCAATCAAAACAATAGGACTAATTGGTAATTGAATCGATTAAAGTAATCGATAAACGATTGCAAAAGTTTGAATTTTGATAAAAATAATGTTAGTAGACACAGCCCGACAGCCAATTATTCGGTTATTCGATCCCCTTAAAAATATCACAAACATCGATAACATAAGCTTAAGTAATCGATAGAAAATTTGTAAACAAAAACAATAACAATAATAAGTATTCTTTGAGAAAAATCATAAAACAGACAGAGAATTAAGACCAATTGAATCGATAAGAACAATCGATTCGAGCATATCGATCACCTTTCAAATATCACAAACATCGATATCGATTAAAGTAATCTCCATAATTTAAGTTGAGTAATCGATTAATGTTCTTTTTTTCGATAACAAGAATTCTTTGCCAATTGAATCGATCGAAACAATCGATTTGAGCATATCGATCACCTTTATCGATATCGATTAAGTCGATAAAATATTAAAAATTGATTTTTTTTTTTTTCGATAACAAGAATTCTTTGCGAAAAAATATAATACAGACACAGCGTTTAGGCCAATTGAATCGATAGATAGACAAACACAATCGATAACTTGGTGAAATCATTTCCGTTTCAAATATGATGAATCGATAAATCGATTTGAATAATTTTGAAAAAATGCACTAGATTTGTATACAAAGAATTCTTTGCCAAAAATACATATGTATGTAATACGAACGCAGCTCGAATGCCATATTCATTGTGAGTAGCAATCGATGAGGGGTTGCTTCGCATTTCTGTGCTTTGAAACGATGAACAGATTTTCGCAGCCAAATTTTGGATTCGTTCACAAATTGTTGTACATCTGTCGATATGCTTGTGCTTGTGCTTGTGGGCGTGGTCGTGGTCGTGGTCGTGATCATGATCGTGGGCGTGATCATGATCGTGGGCATGGTCATTATCGTGGTCGTAGTTGTTGATAAATAGTTGTGGTATTTGTTGTTCTTGTTGTTGTAGTCGTTGTTATTGGTGTTTGCAATACCGTTGTTTCGACTGGGCTCTGAATGGGTATATGGGGAATATACATATATGCGCTCTAATTTTGGATATGGTGCAAATATGATTAATACCGCATCGTGCTCCTACCTGTTGTTACTGCTGGTTTGGGCCCCGCCGCCGCAACACTGCTGATCCTCGGCGCAGCCGATGCTGTTGCGAGCTCGAGCTCGAGCGCGACCGAGATCGGCTTCGGTATGCAGCATGCTGCTGGGTGCAAGTGATGAGGAGCGACGTCTATTGAATATGGGTGACATCATTGTTCGCATGCTCGGCTATAAGTTAATAGATTTGCTAGTTATAGATTGGAGGAGTTGCCGGCATAAGGTGCTCGCAAGGGGCTGGTGCTGCTTACACGACTAGAACCTGTTGCCACACCCGGTGCCAGACCAGTTGTCAGACCCGGTGTCAGACCCGATGCCGGTCTTGGCCCAGAGCCGGGCATTGCATTCAGATAATCCCCGTAGGTACTGCGTGTCGCCAGGGTCGATGTGCTCGGCTCGTCGGTCCATTCCAGCTGCCGCTCCTGTTCCCGTTCCATATCCCGCTCCCGCTCCAGCTCCAGCTCCATCTCCCGCTCCAGCTCCCGCTCCCGCTCCTTCTTCTGTTCCCATTCCCATTTCCAATTACGTTCCCGTTCCCAATTATATGGCGCATTGTATCCACCGACAGCACCCTCCAAATCTGGCTCCTGCACATTATAGCCGTAGCTGGGCATGGAGCTGGTGCTGGAGCCGCCCGGTGCACTTGCGTACAAATTGCCACGGCTGCCCATGCCGCTCTGCTGCTGGACGCGCTGCAGCGCCGACTCCCGCGTATGGTAGGCGCCCAATCCCGCATGTGTCGGCGGCGTCGGCAAAAGCCGATGAACGTGTCCATGTCCCGATGTGCTCGGATACTGCGGCAACAATTGCTGCGAATGCTGCGAATGCTGCGAATGCTGCGGATGCTGGGGCAGCTGCAGTTGCTGGGTTTGCTGAGGGAGCTGCGGTAGCTGCGAATGCTGAGGCAGCTGCGAGTGCTGAGGCAGCTGCGAATGCTGAGGCAGCTGCGAATGCTGAGGCAGCTGCGAATGCTGAGGCAGCTGCGACTGCTGCGGCAGCTGCGACTGCTGCGGGAGCTGCGAATGCTGTGGCAGCTGCGAATGCTGCGAGAGCTGGGAATACTGCTGTGGCAGCATTGAATGCATCTGCTGGAGATTCTGTTCCTGAATATGCTGCTCCTGAAGATGCTGTTCCTGAAGATGCTGTTCCTGGAAATGCTGCTCCTGGATATGCTGCTCCTGAAGATGCTGTTCCTGGTGGTGTTGCTGCTGGAGACGTTGCTCCTGGCGATGTTGCTGCTGGAGACGTTGCTCCTGCAGATGTTGCTGCTGGAGACGTTGCTCCTGCAGATACTGCAGCTGCAATTGTGGTTGCTGCTGATGCTGCTGCTGCAGTTGTGACTGCAGCAGATGCTGCTGCTGCTGCTGCTTCAGTATGGGCTTGAGCATATTGCTGGCCAGCTGATGAGGTGCCGGCGAGGGCACATGTCCTTGCGTGCTGCAGCTGGGTATATCGCTCTCGTCACAGCTGGTGTCTGCAATTGACAAAAACAATATTAAAAAACCAACCGCCCGAACAAAAGAATGATGCGTCTTTGTATCTATATGAAAAATCATTTCAGACTTCTTTCACGCTTTTCGCAAATCCAAGAATCCTCGCTAGAAATGCGATTCAAAGTATGAATACATGTCCGCAAATGAACACATACGTGCATTCATACACACATACATACATACATACATATGTACATACATATATACATACATACATACATACATGCATACATACATACAAACATACATACATACATGCATACATACATACATACATACATACTTACATACATACATACATACATACATACATACATACATACATGCATACATACATACATACATACACACATACATACATACATGCATACATACATACATACATACATACATACATGCATGCATACATCTACATACATACATACATGCATACATCTACATACATACATCTCCCTACAGCATACTAACATACATACATACCTACATACATACACGCACACAGTCTACTAGCTAAGCATGGACAAGTGCAGAGCCTACTTGAATTCTTGAGAATCGAGGAGTAGAGCACTTGGCAGAAATTCGTTCGCACGACGTCAATGGCAAATTTTAGTTTGTGGCTTGATAAATTTGAAATTGAAAAGATGTGTTCACATGACGCTTAACTTGTTTGAATGAGAGCCTACCCATGAAGTTTCTTGAATCTAGGTCTTATAACCTTCTATATCTTTCGAAATTATAAGAAAAAGAGAAGGTAAGGGGGAAAATAACAAGCTCATTTGGCGAGAAGGCGGAAGACCTCAAAAATGTGGACAACGACTGCGGCTGAGTGTATTACACTCAAAAAAATAATCATAATCAATTCGTGACATTTTAAAAATATCCAAAAATGCCGCAAATATTTCTAAGAATTTGCGTTCTATTCGTTTGCTTTACTTAACAAAAACATAAATATAGGAAAATTGTTGGCAATTTTCTTAAATTGTGGAAAACTTGTTTGTTTTTTTAATGTATTCATGTCCTTTGGGCCCAGTTATTGGCCAGCGGACAGCCTGACAGTTTTGTGCATGTTGTGGGCATTGTGCTGTCCAAATTATGGAGATACACCTGAGATACACACACACACACACACACACACACACACACACACACACACACACACACACACACACACACACACACACACACACACACACACACACACACACATAGACACACACTTGCGCATTCCATGTGAGCTTCTGTTTGAGAAATATGTTTGCCAAGTTGAAGTCAAAGTCAAATATGAGAATGTGTTCAGTCGAAAACTTTGCTGCTTTCATTTTTCAAAGGCTTTATTGCGAGGTCTGTTTACGGCACAACTCAGCCTGTAAACAAAACGTTATTGTATACCCTGTACACATTGCAACAACAAAATAAGAAGGTAGCTAAGGGCATATAAAATTCTGTTGAGCTAGGAAAGGGAATTTGGGATTTCATAAGATATCTAGTCGTAGCTTAAAATCGCTTTTTGAAATGAAAGAAGCATTTAGTATAGGGTATCTGCTAGTCAAAGACTTTAGTTAGACATGAAATGTAAAGCCTAATTTTGTATAGGGTATCTGCTAGTTAAACACTATAGGAAGATATGAAAATTATACCATCATTTTGTGTAGGGTATCTGCTAGTCAATCACTTTGGGTAGACACAACATATAAAGCATCATTTAGTACAGGGTATTCGCTAGTCAAACACTTTGGGTAGACACAAAATTTAATAATCTCAGAGCCTTGAACGTGGAAAACCAGCTAAAGAAATAACATCACAAACAAGACAAGACAGGAAAGTTTTTTTCTTTTATAGCTGACGACAGACGAATACCCTAACCGAAATTATATATTCAATTATATGCATTCTCTGCAAAAAAATATGTCATAATAGATATTTCACTTTCATTTCTTGCAGTTACTTCAAACTTGTAATTCTCAAGCGATTTGATCCCATTTCAATAACATTTGGTCTGTTTACATATATAAGATCCGAAACGAGTGAATCGCTTTCACTTATCAGCCCGTGTTTCATATTAGTTGACAATTCCATAATACCCTCGCAATACCCTTTTTTTTATTTATTTATTTACGATAACATTTTCGGGCAACTCCAGAGATTGAAGCAAATGTCTAAAATACAAATTTTATCACATAACAAATTGGGGATATATTTGAAATGGGTGGCAATGCCCGACTGGAGGATACCCTAGCACCCAGCAACGAGCACCGAGCTGCTGTTAGCTGTTAGTCAGCTAGCTTCCTTCTTAGTGTGAGTGTTCGAGTAGGGTGTGCCTGACTGGGAGATACCCTAGCACCGTTGTTTAAAGATTTCCTTTGGTAGCTTCCTTGACAGACATATCGTGCTTCTTCTTTTCATACCCCCAGCCCATATATATGGAAAATGTATACTTCACTAACTTTGATGTTCATTGTCCCAGCTTAAGGAAGTTTTCTGGGCAATAGATGGGCAAATATGGCATAGGAATGTGCACATATGTATATACTGAGGCCCCAGGCTATGGTACCCAGAAACAATTTTTACTTGGAGGAACGTGAGACACACGAGATTTGCTCTATTCCAAATCTGAGAGCCCGCACAACAAATTGTGTGTCGCCAGCTCTTTAATCGATTATTATCGTTATCGTGCAGCGGATCGATTTATCGAGAAAAAGAACCTTCGTTTAATACCTTAAGCGCCTAGTTCTTAAAGTCGGAGAGACAGATAAGCAGATGAAGAGATCCAGGAATATATATACTCTACGGGGACTTCCTTCTGTCTTCATTCACATAGAACAACTTTTTAATCGACTCAAGACTTTCGACTTGAGCTTACAAACGAATAAAAGTTTTGGTAAGTACTCAAGGGTTAACTCCTATAGCGCATCCTTTACGCTCAGTCGACTCGAAAAGCCTAGCCTACCCGAAAGCAAATTAATGAGCATCAAATGCACTTGAAAAGACGGAAACCAATTGAAATCCCAATCTCTGGAGTCAGAAGGCGCACCCAGCCATCCAATCAATTAAAACCTGCTGAAAACCATTCGCCGAAAGCCCGATTAAGACGTTCTTCCTCTTGTTGGTTGAAAAACTGGAGAGCTTTTCCCATACATATTCACGAGAGGTTTTCATTGCTGTTGCCGCTCACCTTAAATGCCCTGCAAGCCGAAAACTGAAAGAATTGACATAGAAAACAATCGCTTTTCTTGACAAGAATCAAGAGTTGAATATGAAAGAGAACAAGTTTCAGTTTTCCAGCTTGTCTCAGTTCTCATTGAGAACAGAAGAACATAGAGAAGAGAGAGAGAGCATCAGGAATTTGATATACTTTGTTGTAGAAATGCAATTTAAAGTCTAACTGGAACAGGGTGTGTCCTGGTCGGGCATGCCCAATTGAATATCTGTTTTTGGTCGTTTCGTTGAAACCTTGGTAAATGTGATTTTAATGTACTCATCATTTCATAACTGTCAAAGGCATTTCTGGGCTTTCACTTTGAGAAGAGCCTGTCTCCATATTATGTGCATTAACTAAGCATGTTCTGTGTCCATTATTTAACTTTTGATTGGATTCTAGATTATTGCGCTGGCGATGCTGGACGGGCATCAGCAGCAAATCACAGACAATGGCCCCTTTTGACAAATGCAAATTGCATAATTACAATTAATACAATTAACTTGATTCCAGCTAAGAGATAATCGATTTATGCTCAAAAGTATTATTTTGCCGTATTCTGTACAATTTCAACCTAATATAATTAAAGAGCTTATTGGGCCATCTACACGGAATTGCGTGGATTTAATGATCTGTTCATTTTTCCCTAATATCAATTGATGTTTTTCTCGTCCCCCTTTTGATCCGATTACACGTTGTTTAAGTTCGATGTCAACTGTCTCCCACTGCAAACAGCGAAATTTTGGAAGGTTCTTTTAATACCCCGTGAAAGTGGACCAAGAAGTGTAAATACTTTTCTTTTATTTTTTGGGTATGTTTCATTGCCGTGCTTAGAAAATGAAGCACAACAGGCTGAGTCGAAGAAACTTATGTTTTCTATTCGATAGCTAAACTTTCGGGTAAATATCGATAGTTATCGATACCCAGACAAGAGACAAGACGAGAGAATTCGTTAAAAGTCGATAATTATCGATGTTCAGACATGATTTTCAAAGCATTTCTTGGAGACTATAGCAGCTGCTGGCAGCACGTTTAGTAAGCAGGCAAATTTATATCATCTATTCGATAACTAAACTTTCTGTTAAAATCGATAATTATCGATGTTCAGACTAGACTCTTAAAGCATTCCTTGGAAACTATATCAGCTGCTGGCAGCAAGTTTTGTAAGCAAGCAAGCTTATATCAACTATTCGATAACTTAGAATTCGTTAAAAATCGATAATTATCGATGTTCAGACTAGACTCTTAAAGCACATCTTGGAGACTATAATAGCAGCTGCTGGCAGCAAGGTTTGTAAGCAGGCCAACGTATATAATCTATTCGATAACCAAACTTCATATTAAAATCGATAGTTATCGATGTTCAGACTAAACTCTTAAAGCATTCCTTGCAGACTATAGCAGCTGCTGGCAGCAAAGTTTGTAAGCAGGCAAGCTTATATCAACTATTCGATAACTTAGAACTCGTTAAAAACCGATAATTATCGATGTGCAGACCAGCATATCTTGGCGATATTATTAGCCCGAGATAACGTACCCCAATTGCCCTGAAAACAGGGTATCTGCTGGTCGAGCTCGTGCTCCTTGCTTGAATTTCTTTTTGCCGTTTGGCCGTTTACATTGTTGGAAGTTGTTTTTGGGGCCGGTTTTAATCGCGGCCAACAACAACAACAACAAAAAGTAAGGGTAAAACGGTTCGGTTCAGTTCGGGCTTAGCTCTTGCCTCTTGGCTGTTGGCTGTTTGAACCTTTTCATGTTTTTGGCTGTCGTTTCTTGCTGTTTGGCGGTTTTTTGTTCGCTGTTCATTTGGCACTTTTTTTTAAGTTGATGTTTAACTTGCGCTTTGGGCCCAGTTCCCTGTGAGTGTGAGTGTGCGTGTGTGTGTGTGTGTGCAGGCTTTTATTTCATTCAATAGAATATGTGTGTATAAGTATAAAAACTTAATGCGCATTATGCCTTTTTGATGGCCACCAAGACGAGCGCCATTTTCTGTTAACGAGCGCGCCAAAAAAGCTCGGCTAACACGAATTGCCCAAATAAAAACTGGTAATTCACCTGTGTGCAATCGTGTGTGTGCGTGTGTGTGTGTGTGCGAGTGTGTGTGTGTGTGTGTGTGTGTGTGTGTGTGTGTGTGTGTGTGTGTGCATATTAATGTATTTTAATTGAAATATGGATATGGCATCACGCGCACCTGAACTGCCTTTAGTTCCATGCCAAGAATCCGCTCAAGCGATGCTCCCTAATCATTATATATATATATAGAGAGATGTGTGCGTGTGTTGGTGTGTGTGCGTGTGTTGGTGTGCGTGTGTTGGTGTGTTGGTGTGTGTGCGCGTGTTTTACTCATAAAGTGAGTGCGCTGCCAGGTCCGTTTGGCAGGCTGTCCTGCACCAAGCCACAATGTTGTGGCTGCATATGTCGCGCATATCATAGTCCTACTCATACACACAGCACACACAGCACACACAACACACACACACACAGCACACACACAGCACACACAGCACACACACACACCCACACCCACACATACGCCTGCACACTGCATGTGGCTCTTGGCCAAACAAGCAGGCATCGCAACGGGGACTAATCTACTAGGCAAAAAAAAAAACATTAAAAGCCAGCCGCTGACTAATTAGCCTTAAGCCCCGCAAAAGGCAAACGCAATGCAATAGAAATCTCTCGGCTGCAGCTGGAATAGACCCTTCGCGTGGGCTCCTGGTCCCAACTAGCTCCTAATCCCTCAAAGCGCAATCGTGCAACAATCTCGCCTTTTCAGTTGCAACCTCTTTGAAATGTGGACAACCAGAGTGACCCTCATCATATCTCGCTTTTAGTCATTATTTATAGCTCTCATTATATCTTCCCTGCTTTTACCTCCCTCCCTCGTTGCCTCCCACTCTCCCTGCCTAAACCCCTCCCACTCTTTTCTCTCAAGGCTAACAAGGCTTACAAATTGTGATTTGTCATTTTGCAATAATATTAAAGCTGACCCACAGCATATTTCGCTAGCAAACTATATAAATATCTCTCACTCTCCCCTAATCTCTATCTTCTTTATATTCTCCCTCTCCGTTTCTCTTTTCTCTGTATTCTCTCCCTATCGTCTCTCTCTCTCTCTGTCTCTTCTCTCGCCATTACACTATATATTTATCTCTTCTTTTTTCTTCTCTCTTTTCTCTTTCTCCTCTCCCCTCTTCCGCCTCTTCTGTCTCTTCTATTCTCTCTCTCTCTCTCTCTCTCGCCGCTCTATTCTCTCTCCCTGCCTCTCTCTACTCTCTTTCTCTTTTCTCTTCTCTGTCTCCGTCTCTGTATATCTTCTTTATCTTCTTTACCCTGTCTTTCTTTCTGTCTCTCTCTCTCTCTCTTTCTCTCTCTCTCTCTCTCTCTCTCTCTCTCTCTCTCTCTTCGCTCTATGCCCTCTCTCTCCCGTCTACTCGTTTTCTCTCTTCTCTTCTTTGTCTTCCTCTCTGTATATCTTCTTAATCTTCTCTCTCTGCTCTCTCTCTTTCTCTCTCTCTCTTTTTTCCTCGTTCTTACCTTCTTTCCTCATTCTCTCACTGTCATACCTTCCATCTCATTTTAACTTAATTACACCTTCTGTCCGCCTCTCTCTGTCGTTTTTAGATATCGCCTTTCGATGCGATTTTCAAAAAATCAAAGGCCCTTGTCATTTGGTCATTATTACGTTACGATAACGAAACCTATTATTTATCGGAAGATGGTGCTCATCAATCAATCGGTCAGTCAGTCAGTCAGTCAGTCAGTCAGGACAGACCGTTTTATTTATATAGATATTATCATCAGTAAATGTTAAATGTTTGTATATAGTTTTGGACACTTACCAAAATCAAAGGCGCGCTCAAGGATAATCGAGGGACGCATCGGCGGTCGATCCCTGGAGCCCTCGGACATGCGTCGTGGTATGATAAAGTTGCTAGCCAAACGGCCGCCGGAGTTGTCCTCGCCGTCTGGGCCGAGTCGCAAGTGTTGCAGATGTTGCTGCATGTCACGTTCGAGATTCTGTTGCTGTTGCTGGTGTTGCTGTGGCAGCTGTTGCTGCATTTGTATTTCCGGTTGTTGCAGCTGTTGCTGCTGTATTTGCTGCTGATGCAGCAGTATTTGCTGCTGTTGCAGCTGTTGCTGCGACATCTGTTGCTGCTGTTGCACCTGTTGATGCGGCATCTGTTGCTGCGGCAGGTGTTGTTGCGACAGGCGTTGTTGCGACATTTGCTGCTGTTGTGTTTGTTGTGGTTGCAGTTGCTGTTGAGATAGATTGGCGTTAGTTGAGTCCAGACTGCAATCCTGCTGGACATCCGAGCCCAGGTGTGTCGACGACCTGCGCTCGGAAGACTGTTGACGCGTGTGGGTACATTGATCGTGGCTGCAATGGTGCAGCGAGCCGCTGCAGCTGCGGCACCTGGGGTGACGACGATGATGATGATGATGGCTGTGGACATGACGCACTGGCTCGTCATCTACATTGATTAGGCTGCTGCTGCTGCCGCTGCTTGAGCAGCTGGTGGACCCGAGTCCACAAAAACCGACACGATTGATGCCCGTCGTGCTAGAGCTCAGAGAGCTGCGACGAGCACGATTTAAACGATAAGAAGCGGAACGACCCCCGGTGTACTCCATGAACCGATGACCATGTCCAGGGCTGACGATTGACGATGCCATACCGTCAGCCATGGTCATGGTCATCGTTAATGTCATGTCACCACTGCTGCCGCTACGGCTGCGGGGAGGTCCCCCCTGTAATAGAATATGTTGACGACGCTGCGATGGCGCCTGCTGAAAATGCGAATTGGAACGGCCAACATGGTGGCTGCGCAAGCTGCCGCCGCAGCGTTGCCGCTGGGCATTCATTTCAATACTTTTCCGTGGAATTACCTGCAAGAGCCGATGGCAAAATGTAAGAGAAAGAGTTTCAATAAGAGATGAAAGCAGCAAGACGCGTTGCGACATATGTACATATTGACACAACGTGCGCGGGGGCAATCGGGCTGTCGGGCAGTCGGGCAGGGGGGCAGGGCAGGGGCGGGGCATGCGGGAAAGCGTGCCTCAGAGGCTGAGGCATTATACCTTATCCTCCAGCAGATTGGCAAAGAGTTCGCAGTGATCCTCATCTTCATTCATCAATTCAAAGAAATTCTTAAACGTATCCGGAAACGAAGCCGGAAATTGGGCTTGACCCTGGCCCTGACTCTGGCCACGCGTATCCATTTTGGCGTCCATATTAATTTCTTTCTTTTTTTCTTTTGTTTTTATTGTATCTCGTAGAACTAAACCACGTAACATGCAATAGAAGACGTACATCAAGTAATTAGAGCTAAGAGCAGGCAACACGACAAGCGCAAAACAAAATCAAAAGCCAAAAGAAAAAACAGATGAAGAACTTAACAAGAACTTAATGGAGAAAAGTGTGTATCAAGTTTTAAGCGGAAGTCGCCAAAGTGTGCTAAAGTGTGTGACTGTGTGTGTGTGTGTGTGTGTGTGTGTGTGTGCGCTGACTTTACAATTACGACGCTCAACTGTTGAATGGCTTAAGAATTCGAACAATGAGTTCTTCCCTTCCCTAGAAACAACTGTCAAATTGATTAAAGTCAACAAGTTTAGCTCGACAAGGCACTCGACTGCCAGATACCCTGTGTTTAACATAGACTAGAAGGAAGCGTCTATTAATTCTTCTTGGAGACTCGATCCAAATACTTTGTGCTTGTGTGCTTCGAACCAGCGATTTAAACTGAGAGAGTTCAACTCTGCAAGACACGCGACTGACAGATACCCTGTAAATAGCATAGACTAGAGGAAATAGTCTATGCATTCATCTTGTCTTCACTGGGGTTCGATCCAACTACTTTGTGCTGTCTGTCGGCTTACTAGTTGCTTTTGAACCGGCGATTAAAAGTAACAAGTTCAACTCTGCAAGACACTCGACCAGCCTCTATCTAACATAGATAGCTCGATAAAGTCAGGCACGTCTGGCTGTCAGTCTGTCTGTCCGCCTGTCTGTCCGTCTGTCTGTATGTATAGCAGGTAGTACAGGGTATCTTCTAGTCTGGCACTGCCGACTGCAGCACTCTAACTTAATTGCGCCCATGCCCTAAGTGCAACAACAACAGCAGCAGCAAAAACTGGAACAAAAGCGCGACGAGCATTGTCAAATGGAACAGAGCTAGTCTGGAAGCTGGGGGAGGTTTGGGGAAGGAATGGGGAAGGATTGGGGAAGGATTGGGGGCTAGGAGCTGGGAGCTTTGGTATTTTGCGCGTTGAGTTTCTTTCCGAGCGGCTAAATTTGAAAAGTTGCCACGCCGCTAGCCATTCAGAGCGCGACTCAGCGCGCGGCTGGCACTTGGCCAGGCTTAGACCGAGAGACTCCCACACGATCCGCCTAGCCACGGCCAGAACCAGCCCGAACCCCGCTCCCAGCTCGCCCATCCACACCTCGAAAGTTGAAAAGTTATTTTAATGGCGGTTTTTCGGTGAAGAAATCTACACTCAACTTTTATGCACTGCAAATGAAGGGGCTGCGGTTATTTCGGCTGCCCGACCACAGCTTATGAAAATGGGCGTCGAAACGGAACTCGAGCCGGCCACCAACAATTGAGAACCGACAACTGAGAACTGAGAACTGACAGCTAAGCACGGCGAACTAAGCACTAGAAACTTGGGACTTGCGTCAAGCGTTTTCGAGATGCTGTCGTCGGAAGCATTGATGCCAGGTCGAAGGTCGCCGGTTCAAGCAACGCAGCTTCAGCGCCTGAATCAAGTACACAATTAATGAATTAAAATTCATTTTGTGGCACTTAATTGAATTTATTATTTGTGTCGGGGTATGCACAACTATCAAATACTCTTCAACAGGAGCATGACACGAATTTTATCTAGAAATTAGAGTCCAAATAGCAAAAGCAAAAGCAAAAACCTAAGCCCGAGCAATGCCGGCGAATAAAGGATAGAGTATAAGCGAAAAATATCAACAGCAGTAAAGGGTAAGACACAGCTGTCCGCAGTCACAAGAACAGAAGCTTTGTCTTGGGATGGACGGAGGGAGGGACAGAGGGACGGCCAGATAGACGGATAGACTGACGGATAAACGAACAGTCAGACGGACGGATGGATAGGCGGACGAAGGGAGGGACAGATAGATGGATAGACTAACGGATAGACTGACGGAGGGAGGGACAGATAGAAGGAGAGACTGACGGATAGATGGACAGTCAAACGGACAGACGGACGGATAGACGAACAGTTAGACGGATGGACGGTCGGATAGTCAGACGAACAGTCAGACGAACAGTCAGACGGTCAGACGGACGGACAGACGGACGGACAGACAGACGGACGGATAGGCTGACGGAGGGACGAAGAAATTGTCAGAGTGTCAGACAACCGCAACCGCAAATTCAATTCTAAGCTCGAAATTTGTTTTTGTATTTTGAAATTAGTTTTGGGCTCGTTCCTCGTTTTGGGCAATGCACTTGGCCCCCGTCTGCAACTTTTGCCGCTTGCTTGAATGGAGGCCAAAGGTCAACGGCCCGTCAAAAAAAAAAAGAAATGAGAAAAGAACTACAAAAATTGAAATGAAAATAATGTGCACTCATTTTGCGATGTTGCAAATTTGCAAAATTTGCCGCCAATTTGCAGTAACTTTTTCCGGCGGGCCAATTTAAAAGGCGTTGCCGGAAGTTTTAACAAGTGGGCCGTGTGTGTGTGTGTGTGCGTGTGTGTAAGTGTGTGTGTGTGTGTGTGTGTGGTGCATAGCGAAACATTCGCTGGCTCTCGACGGTTGGCGAACGATGTCAAGTGTGAGTGCTCCGCTTTTGCGCCTGGCCCAAGCTTATTAAAAAAACAAAAAGAAAAACACACAAAAAGTTACAGGAGGCGTTGGGGGCGTGGCAAGGCTCGAGGGATAGCTGTGCGGCGGAAAGAGGGGAGGGGCCCGAGGCCCGAGACCATGGAAACGGTTCGCAAAGTGTTTTAAGCGTTTAGCGTGCAGCTTGAAGGGAGGCTCAGAAGTGCCACACCCACCCAACCACCGCCCGCTCCCCCCACTCCCTCTATACACCCTCACCCACACCATGTCGCCATCCACGCCTAACCTCAATTGCCCCGTCAAGTCTGGGCGAGAAACTTCAAAAAAGCTATGCGCAAATTTTCTCATTTATGGCTAATTTTTAATTAGCGGTAGTTAAGAGCAGCAGGAGGGTGGGGGCAGGGGCGGTATAGGTTTAGGTTTAGGGGGAGGGGGAGGTGGCTATGTATCCAATAGATATGCCCGAGCATATCGATTTCATTGTGCTGAGGCATGCAAACTTTTTATTGAAGCCAAATGGCAAAGGCAAAAAAAAACAACTTGGCCCATTTTATAAGAATTGCAGCTCATTGCTTTCTATGATCCACACACAGCCAGACACACACACTCACACACTTACACAAGCACACACACACTATAACAAACACACAGACACAGACAGACACAGCCGCAGACACACACACACATACTTGTTATGCATATGCCCAAATAAGTAGGCAACAAATAAGTGAGCCACAGACAGCCTGCAGCGACTGAAGGGCAACCACTCGACAAGCAAGTGCCTGACTAGCAGATACCCTGTAGTCGGTAAGAGAAAGAACCCGCCTGCTTCGAGAACCAGCTAGAGTGCTCTTTAAGACAGCGCCTGACTCGCAGATACCCTGTAATCAGCAAGGAATAGAAGCAGACTGCTTGACAAACCTCAAACTGGACTTCTTTATGCCCTTTTATAGGGTATTCTGCTAATGCCATGAAATTGTTGACTTAGAGAACTGTCAGAAGCAACTAGCCTCAATTGCCTTTCTGCCTGTTCCCCCAGTTGAAACAATTGGCAAGTGCTTGTTGCATATGCAAACACATCAGACCCTCCGAGCCATTGTTAATAGCTGCAGGGTATATAAGAAGCTGTGCGAAAAAGAAAAGAAAAGAAATAAGAATAAGATGTAGCTGCCACTGCAGCTGGAGGTTAAGTACAAGGGTCCTCGCCATGCATCTCATTGCATGTGGCATGCGGCATGCGGCATGCGGCATGCGGCATGTGGCACGGAGCATGTGGCATGTGGCAAGACAAACAAATGGTGAGCCGCGAAACGAATGAACAATCATAACAAGCAGTAGCAGGTCAATGCCAAAAGTGACCGTGAATGACACAAGCCCTTAAACTCAAATTCATATAAGAACCCATGAATCATTCACAGCAACTAAATGGCATTCATTTTATTAACACTCATTTGTAAATATAAATAACTAAGCCTAGCGGAGCTTCCATTTGGGTTGAGCGTCGAACCAGCAAGACAAAAAGTCGCTGGTTCTACTCAAGCAGCACTTGCCAATTTTTCACAAGAATTCAAAGAATACGAAATTAAAATCCAACAAAAATTGTTAAATAAATGAAATTCGGTCGAAAAGTCGCTGGTTCAACTCAAGCAGCACTTGCCAATTTTTCACAAGAACAAATTGTATAAAAATAATACTAAACAGTTGAATATATCTTAACTCGACTTGACAATGCCTCGACATTCGTTATACAGGTGAGGAAAAGTGTCAGACTAACAAGCGAAAAGTCGCTGGTTCAACTCCAGCAGAACGTGCTAATTTTGTGCAAAGAGCTATACTGAACGCATAATAATATAAAAAAAGCTTCCGACTAAAACTTCCAGTTGAATATATCTTAACTCAGCCTGGCAATGTCTCGACGTTAAATAAGCTCCTAAGATTTAGTTGCCATGAGAACAAGCGTACGAAACTACTCTTAATTATGGAAATACGTCGCACATGTGCATTTAATCCAAGTCCCAACAAAGATAGGTTTATTTTACTTTATTAGCTTTCAAATTCGAGCTTTGCCTTCCTGTGTCCACTTTGTCAAACTGAATAGTTGGACGCTGTCAAATTGAATGAATGTCAGCTCAAATTGGGTATGCTTTAAGAGACTTTGCGGTCCGTTTGAATCGGCAAGAGAGAGAGACGCTTGAGCAGGGGGGGTGGGGGGGAGGTAAGCAGTTGTCCTGCTAGTTATAGGTGCACACGCCATCTGGCCATTAGTGAAAATTCACTTTGTGTACGTTATGAGGGGGGCGTGCTTTGTGCATATTAGAAGGCGATTTGGCAAATAAATTCACACACAGTTCCATTTGAAGGAGACATTGACTGAAATTCGTTGGCGAAACACACACACTTTCGACCAATGCAGTCAACTGGAAAGCAAATAAAGCCAGGCAAATGTGAAAGGCGTCCAACAAAGCAATGAAAGGCAGGAAGGCACACTCCAGCCTCAAGGGGGCATAACAACCGACTCATAAGTGTGCCAGCTCTTATTAGGCAACTGCAACTTATCACAATTGTGTGTGGACGAGTATCTGTTTCGCCAAGAAGCGGAAGGACTCGGGCTCAAACCCATCAATTTGTATATGCATATGAAAGTGGTGCATTTGTTGAGCCGCGCGATGCCGGGCAACTTCATGCAAGTATTGCACATAAGAATACATTTAATTAGCATGCCCAACACGCTTTAATTTCAGCCAAGAGCACTTGCCATTCGGTGTCTATATAAATATGTATTTGTTTTTTTTTTTTTTTGTTAGCAGCAAGCATTTACATTTCGGAATTTCATTTGGACCCGATTTTGTTTGCATAGGCCACAGAGAGCTCGCCCACTTGCGCTCACTTTTGGCAAAGATACAAAATCGCAAACGAAACTGAAACTGAATGCCACTTGAGGCACGTTGCGAGGGGCAACAAAAGCTACAGATACAGCTGCAAAAAGGCAGATGAAATTGGATTTGTACACAGGACATGACAGGACGAAAGTTAAGCGAAGCGCACGCTCTGAATGACCTAGCCAAATGAATGAAGTGAAATGAATGAGCTGGCGAATAAAGCAATAACCCAAAGGCAACACTCAGCACGAGGCCACACACTGGCACACACACACACACATGCACAGGGACACACACAGGGGCACACACAGGGACACACGCAGGGACACACGCAGAGACACAGACACACACGCACTTGCTGATGAAAAGCTTCTTAGTTACGCTCTTCTATTGACTGCATAAATGTCCTGCCAACTAACAGAAACTGGAGCTTATCGCAAAGCAAATAGTCTCCTGCAGTTCCACCCATTTTACGCGCAGCGCAGTGAATATTGAAAAATCGAATGAATGAAATCGCTAAAAATGAAAAGCAAATAGAATACAACTGTTCGGTTTTTCACTCATCTTTCACCCTAGCAAGTCTTAGCCTAGATATAAGGCTTTTTCGTTTACTTTCGCTTTAGTGTTTATGATGATCAATCGTCTATTCAATCAGTCGGTCAGTCAGTCAATCAGTCAGTCAGTCAATCAGTTAATCAGTTGTTCAATCATTAAGGCATTCAATTAATCAATCAGTCATTTACTGACTGTCAGTCATTCAGGCATTCAGTCACTCCATCATATAAAATAGCTATTCAGTTATTCAGTCACTGACTATCAGTCAATCAATCATTCAGTCATTTAACGATCAATTCGTCAGACTGTCAGTCAGCCCTTCACTGGCTGTCAGTCGTCTAGGCGGTCAGTCAATCAGTCACCCATTCTGTCACTGACCGTCACTCAATCAGTCTGTCAGTCTGTCAGTCAGTCAGTCAATCAGTCTGTCAGTCTGCCATTCTGGCAGCTCTTTTGTATTTCAGATTTTGCTTGACAAAAACGCAGCTGGAATCACATGTGTCTCCATTTATACTAGCCTTTGGCTTGGTGTATATTGCGGGGTCTATTGTTTGTTTGTTTGTGTTTTACATTCACTTCGCATTGTTGTCCACAGCTTATGCTGGGCTGGGACTCGGCCTAGGCATGGGACTGTGACTCGGCCTAGGCCTGGGACTGTGACTTTGGACATGAACAGGCGGATGATGACGTTGGACTTTGGACATGAAACATTTCGAATAGCCACTTGCGGCATGTTGATTTAGCTGTTAAGGCGTTGTAATGACAGAGATAAAGTTGAATGACAAAAAGCCCCAGTGCAATAACAAAACCTTTACAAAACGTTGTCTCATCGTTGACAGCAGCAGCAGCAGTCTTGCCACACTCAAGCACCTGACTTTCTCAGGTGAGGCAGAAAACAGCTAACGAATGGCGACTAGCTAGATAAAGGTTGACCACGCTGAACTGGACTGTTAACTTATCTTTTGGGTAAGATAAATCCGAAGTGAAAGGATAAAAACTGTATTGCCTGACTGACTGATTGATTGACTAACTGATTGACATGCCGATTGACTTGCTGATAAACTAGCTGAATGAATGACTGATCTATTGGCTGTTAAAATGACTAACTGATTGATTGTCTTACTGATTGACTAACTGATTGACTAACTGATTGACTAACTGATTGACTCGCTGATTGACTAGCCGATTGACTAGCTGAATAACAGAACTGACTGATGGACTTGCAGGCTGATTGACTGACGAATGACCTCACTGACTCACTAGCTGTTAAAATGACTGACTGATTGATTGACTAACTGATTGACTAACTGATTGACTAGCCGCCTGATGACTAGATGACTGATCAATTGGCTGTTGATATGACTGACTGATTGATTGACTAACTGATTGACTAGCCGATTGACTAGCTGATTGACTAGCCGATTGACTGACTCACTGAGGTTCTAGTCCATGGCTAGCTGACTTACTTAACGACTGAGTATCTGAGCTAAATAACGCACTAGCTGTTAAAATGACTGACTGATTGACCGACTTGATTGATGTTCATCGCACAGCCCAAGGCATAAGTTATAGGAAGCTGCATTCTTCACTTTGGTAACCTTCAGTGAGAAGTAGGTAAGAACTTCACATGAGTTTGAAAATATGCGGGTAATATTGTATGAAGTTCTTATTTTGACATCTTACAGATGAATTGCATATAAGTCCTTTGCCTTGCATCAAATCTTAAGATGTGAATTGTGTGCAGCAATACCTGGTTATCTTGAATATGATTTGTGGTTATATTCGTCTTTAAATAAAGGGAAACCAAATAGTTTTGGCAGTCGTTGCAATCTGATATTCAAGCAAATGCGCCCCTGAACTGTTGGCATGCGCCCAGTGCTTCGGCTGCAATTAAGCTGCCACTAATTAACGCCCTTGGGCGGTATTAATTGATATGTACAACAACAACAACAACAATATAGACAACAACAAGTTAGCAACCCGTTGCGAAGTGTGCTTGTAATTAGAGCAAAAGGACATGCGTGTCCTGCCTGTTCTGTGTAGCGTGGGCAATTTTGAGAGGCTTCCCGAGACCGACCAATTGATTGATTGGCAGCGAGCTACCCACAACGACAATTGTCCAACTTTTGGCCCATTTTTGTAGCCAGCCACCAGTTGGGATCCAATTCAATGCAATGCCAATTTGCAAATTGTGGCCAAGTTTGTCATCCAGTTGAATTGTGGCTCGCTTGCGGGCAAGGGGAAATGATAACGGAAGCGGAAACTGAAACGGAAATCGGCAACGGTTTATACTGACACGTGTGACAAATCCAAGCTCTCAGCTGCTGGAGCTCCCTGAACCCCGCTACCCGCCGACCCTGCTCGACGGCTCACTTAATTGTTCTTGGTCTAGACTCAGCCCCCAGTCAAGCTCCCCGCTCCCCGCTGCCCACTCCCGCTGCCCTTACCTATGCCAAACCACACTCACTTTTCATTCACGTTGAAATTTACACGCCGAGTTGATTGACTAACGCCCTTTCCACTCCCATTCCCCACCCTTTTTTGCACTTGCTAGCCCCAGCCAAGGTCCCAGTCCACAGCGGCAGGTGTTGATTACAAAAATCAAACCCCACCTGAGCGCTAAGCATAACGGTACACTCCGTGTTTTTTCTGCCCGCCCCCAAATTCACTTAAAACACTTTCAACGCCCTTTTGCCTGATTGCGTGCCAAAAAGTATGCTACACTCACATTTAAATGCATGCGAACTGTGCGCGAATCGCTGTTTGAATTTAGCCATTTTCTAGCTACATTTAGAGGGTTCCTCAGCCGATTTTTAGAGATGATTTTTATGCATAACTCGAGAAATATAAGACATGTAACTAATTTTGTGGGTTTGAGTTCGCATACACAAATTAAGAATACTTTGCAGAATTTCATTGACTAAAGATTATATACTTGGGCCAAATTTAAGCCCAGCAAATTGTCCCTTAGATCGGGGGCAAAGGAGAGAATACTTCAAAGAGCTTCATGACTAAAGATAAGGACTTATGCCCTATTATGCCTTAATTAAGCCCAGCAAAGCGTCCCATAGATCGGACTTTAGGCACCGATCACGAAGGTATTTCCGACACATTGCGTGAAGGCAGACGGAAGAATACTTCGAAGAGCTTCATGACTAAAGATGAGGACTATAAATACAGACTTTTGCCATACGTAAGCCCAGATCGGACTTTAAGCACCGATTACGAACAAGCTCAGCCGCTGTATAAAGCGCGTCTCTAGATGTATAGATGTATAGATGTATAGAGGTATATATATATAGATGTATAGCTGTGTAGGTGTATAGATGTATGGATGTGTATGTGTATAGATGTATAAATGTATTGATGTGTAGATGTATAGATGAGTTGACGTATAGATGTGTAAGTATATAGATGTATATATGTGTAGATGTATAGATGTATAGATGTATGGATGTGTAGGTGTATAGATGTATAGATGTATAGATGTATAGATGTATAGATATATAGATGTATAGATGTATAGATGTGTAGAGGTATAGATGTATAGATGTATAGATGTATAGATGTATAGAGGTATAGATGTGTAGGTGTATAGATGTATAGATGTATAGATGTATAGATGTGTAGGTGTATGGATGTATAGATGTATGGATGTGTAGGTGCACAGATGGAAGCTGAAAGATGAAAGATATTCAAGTTTGGGATATCTTATAGTCCTGCACTCCCGACTCTGCACTCTGCTCAACAAATTTTCAATTTCAAATTCCGTTGCATTGATTAACAGGTGCGCTTAGCCTTAAAGCAAACACAAGGGCCACACATCGACTGACTTAATGATTGGCAAAGTTGGCGTTTCCATCGAAACAGTTACTGGTAAGGATAATTGATATGCCAGGCATATAAATGTATTAATTAACGCAATGTGTTAAGGTTAAGCAGCTAACGGTAATTAATAGGCGCACGGCAAAAGCATTAATTAATTCCAAAACTGCCTCGGCACGCGCCAGCTGAAATACGAGCCAGGCGCTAAACTTGTTGAATTTGCGGCCGGGTTTTAAACTAAGCCGACAGACATCTGGCGCACTTAATAATTAAATTGTTTGTTGCCCAACTATTTGCCTGTCCATGCAATAATCACGAAAATAATTGATATGTAAATTAAATGTGTTAATTCGTATGTAAACCTCATGCACTTCTTTTTTTTTTTTTGTTTAACAAGCTCAAATGTTTGCACGAAAACTTTTCAACTGCCACAGCATCAAGCATCAAGTTATTCCTATGCGAACAGGCGTCGACTCCAAGAACTACACGAATTTACCAGCCCTTGGCAGAGAAAGTTGTGCTCAGCTTATCCAATCTCCAGTTAACGAGAACCGGGCGAAGCTATCACAAAACAAATTGTTTTATTCGCTCTGCTTTTAAGTGGAAGCAATTACAGTTTAACAAAAATTCAGCTTATGAGGAAGAACCAGTTGGCAGGAACTCTGTTTAACAGCTTTTGCTCTAACATTCTCTGCCAAGATAGATAACATCTCTGTTGACATGTTTTGTCTGGAACCGTTTGATGTTATTATCAGCATGCAACAGCTGTTGCTCTTACATTTTCTGCCAATTGAAATAACATTTCCACCTTAACATTTTCTATTCATTATTATCAGCATGCAACAGCTGTTGCTCTAACATTTTCTGCCAATTGAAATAACATTTCTACATTAACATGTCCTGGATTTTAAGCTAACATGTTTTGTGTTGATGTTATTATCAGCATGCAACAGCTGTTGCTGTAACATTTTCTGCCAATCCAAATAACATTTCTATCTTAACATCCTCTGGCCATTGAGGTAACATTTCTACCTTAACATTTTCTGGTCATTAAGCTAACATGTTTTGTTTTGATGTTATAATCAGCATGCAACAGCTGTTGTTCTAACATTTACTGCCAATTGAAATAACATTTCTATCTTAACAGCTTCTGGCCATTGAGGTAACATTTCTATCTTAACATTGAACTCAGTTAGTTAACATGTTTTGTCTTGATGTTATAATCAGAATGTAATGTTTATCGCTATGTCAATTCAATTCAACAACCTACTATGAAATTTAATTGCAAATCATTCTAGATTTTTCTCAAATCAAAAACAGAACTCCTTGCAGTACAAATCGCCCACATAAACATATGATTCGAACCCCGAAAGAGCCCTGTCGTTCGTTATTCATTAGCCAATTTAAGTTCTTAAACTATAAAAAGCCACCATAAAATAGCTAAGCTCGTTGCTCAGTTGCGCGACTAACTGGCTCACTTAAGGAACTCATTTTAACCACATTGCAGCCGTCTGGTGTATTTAAAAGAATGTTAATAAGAAAAGTTGGTTATTTTAATTACCATTGAGTATGACAACTTTTTACAACGTGCTCCGCCTCCGCCTACCAGGTCCTTAAGCGTGCGACACGATGTCGAAACGAATACAGATTAAGACTTAAGACTAACTTTATTTACATGCTAACAAGCTTAGTGTAGTAGATTTATTACGGGAAAAAGGGCGATTCACAGAAATCAACAATGCATTGCATAGTTTGTAGAACAATATTTTGTCATTCTTTGCTTTCTGTCAGGAAATATTTGTGTACCCTCTACTCACTCGAAATGGGCAAAAGGGTATATAGGTTTTGAGCAGAACAACATCGATGTTCAAATCTTGTAACCTATACGAGCTAGAGACTTATACTTTTACCAAAGAGTTTTCTCTTACATGTTAATATTGAGTTTCCTTTAAAATATCGATAACTTGACCCAATTCCAAATGATCGATAAGAATCGTTATCGAAGTCTCGGAACCTATAAGAGCTAGAGATTCAAAACTTTGAACATGGCTCTTTCGATCTGCTGATAAGTTCGAGTTTACTTTAAAGCAACGATTATCAATAACTCAACCCGTTTCCCTGAGATCGATAAGAATCGATATCGAAATCTCGGAACCTATAAGAGCTAGAGACTCAAAACTTGGAACATGTCTCTTCCGATCACCTGCTAAGCTCGAGTTTACTTTGAATCATCGATTATCGATAACCCGAGTTTACTTTGAATCATCGATTATCGATAACCCAACCCGCTTCCCTGAGATCGATAAGAATCGTTAACGAAGTCTCGGAACCTATAAGAGCGAGAGTTTCAAAACTTTGAACATGGCTCTTTCGATCTGCTGATAAGCTCGAGTTTACTTTAAAGCAAGGATTATCGATAACTCAACTCGTTTCCCTGAGATCGATAAGAATCGTTTTCGAAGAATCAGAACCTATAAGAACTAGATACTTATAGTTTTAATATAGATCTTTCTCTAATACGAAAATATTGAGGTCCCTTTGAAACATCGTTAACTTAACCCGATTCGATGAGATGGATAAGAATCTATATCGAAATTCTTCTTGCTTGCATCGTCAACTAATTGTCAGGCTTAGGGAATCTGCAAGTCGAGCTATCTCGTCTAGAGCACGCTTACTGGTATTCTGAGAAATGTGCTTTATTAAAACCCGAGCAGAGACGGACAGTGCATGGTCGCTCTGAAATAATGTCATTACGCACAGGTAAACCAACTTGTAAACCTAGTGCATTTTGAAAATGCGAAAAATATTTTTAATTTAAATTAATTCCATATAATAAAGTGCCAACAAGTGCCGGAAAGACGAGTCAAGTGCGGACGAGACGAGTGGAGACGCGACGACGAATCCGCCAACCGCCTGCTCCGTAGCCCCCCAGCCCCCCAGCCGCCAGTCTAGGCACCTGGCTTTTGCTCTGGCTCCCTTCCTGTTGGCTGCAGACGGAAACGGAACGTTTGGAGCGTCGTCTGTCAGGCATCTGTGCCACTTCATTTGTAGTTGCTGCCGCCTCGCGCTGCATTGCATTTAAATAACAACCAGCTATAAAGCATAACTCCCCCAGCTTTGGCACAAAAGTTCGCATTCACAATGCAGCACAGCATACTCAGAAGGCAGCCAGCTACAAGGGCCCCTTCACAGACAACAGACCGACTAACTGACTGACTGACGGACTGATTGACTGACTGACTGATTGACTGACTGACAGCCTTTATCAATACACAAATGAAACGTAAGCACATTCTATAGAAATGCTTGAAAGGATTTTTCTATGACAAATTGTATTATTGTTGTTGTTATTGTTCCCAACGCTGGCCGTCGTCAATCGTCATCAATCAGCTTTAAAAAATACGTTCAATGTCACGCTGTGGACCCAAATGTCAATTGAACCACTCAATTAAAGCTTTTCGGTATGACCAAGACATAAGCATCTATCTTTCAATATGCACACAGCTGTTTTAAGTAGCTGATTGATCTTTGAGTCGATTGACTGACTGATGAACTGATTGACGGACTGACTGACTGAGCGTATGAATGCGCGTATTTCGATAAATTCCACCCACAGGGGTGGAAAGTAAGTGAATGTATGGAAAGTGTGAATCAAAAGGCGTTGTGTCGGACTAGCTGACTGATTGATTGACTAACGGATTGACTGATTGACTGACTGACTAGTCCAGCTCGTAAGAGCCGGAAAGTTGTCGCTTACACAGTTTGAATACTGATGCGCGTATTTCCATCAATCCCACCCACAGGGGTGGAAAGTAAGTGAATGAATGAAAAACGTGGATCAAAGGGACGCTTTTCCATTGGCAAAGATGTATTTTGATTGAAGACCTGTATCACGCTTAGGGGAAACCCCCTTTGTGAAAAATGGAGGTCAAGAACTTTGTGAAAATGCATTTGATACGTGAAGAACACAAATGCAGAGGCAATCCTTCTTGAGTTCAGGTACAATTTAACATTTTCGACGAGCTGAAAAACAAACTCGAAATGAAACTGGGAGAAAAAAAAGACATGCCGCGGGGCAGGCCGCGGGGAATGTGGACTGCCAGTTAATGTGCATTTATTGGGATAATTTAAATTGGATTATTAAATGATTTTGCATATGCCGCGCTTCATTATCGTTGACATTTATATTGCGATAGACAAACATTATGTTGACGTGCGAATTTTCGCATATAATTGGTAATTATGTGAAACGAATGCATTAAAAGTGCACACAAATCCAATTATGCCAACTGACAAAACTAATTAATTAATTTATTTTCAACAACAACAACAACAAAAAAATTGTCATATTTCGGACTACTCGAACTATGCCATTGGCTCAACTAATTTACTGCCGACTGGCATAAATTATGGATGCATTAGCCAAGCGAATGCCAAAAGGCAAACAGGTAAAAGGTAAACGGCCCCAAATCCCAGGAGCAGCATTTGCCGGGCTCAAGCTAAGCCACCGAAAGGCGAACGTGTTTGACTCGAACTTTCAGCTAAACGCGTGTGTATGGGTATACACATTTACATGTGTGTGTGTGTGTGTGTGTGTGTGTGTGTGTGTGTGTGTGTGTGTGTGTGTGTGTGTGTGTGTGTGTGTGTGTGTGTGTGTGTGTGTGTGTGTGTGTGTGTGTGTGTGTGTGTGTGTGTGTGTGTGTGTGTGTGTGTGTGTGTGTGTGTGTGTGTGTGAGTGTATGAGTATCCTGCTAAGTGGTTGTGGTTGTGTGTGTGTGTGCGTGTGCCAGACCCAAGTTCAAGTGGGCGACCTCTTAGCTCTAGGCTTTTCAGCAGGTGTTGCCTTCAAGTTTCCACCTGCAGCTGCCACATTCAAAGCGCAAACCCTGTCGAAAAGCCAGTCAAAGTCGAACATTTCTAGACCAAATATTAAACTTAAGATATATAAAGACTAAAGCCCAAGATTCCCAGAAGATTTTCTGTATCAAGCATTTACTTAAGAGATATCTGAAGATCTTAACCTCAAATTCACAAAATCTACAGCCTCAAAGGAAGGTCTTGCTCGGAAGAGATTTGGACCAGTTTAATCCCGGAATGTCTCTTGTCGAAAAGCCAGCCAAAGTCGAACATTTCTAGATCAAATGTTAAACTTAAGATATATAAAGACTAAAGCCCGAGATTCCTAGAAGATTTTCTGTATCAAGCATTTACTTAAGAGATATCTGAAGATCTTAAACCCAAATTCACAAAACCTACAGCCTCAAAGGAAGGTCTTGCTCGAAGAGATTTGGACTTGTCTAATCCCAGAATATCTCTTGTCGAAAAGTCAGCCAAGGTCGAAAATTTCTGGACCAAGTATTTAACTAAAGATTTCAGTCCAAGATTCCCAAAGAAAACATTCTCAAGGGAAGCACTTGCTCGAAGAGATTCTGGACTCGCTTAATGCCAAAATGCCTAAGGAAGTGAGCTGGCATGTGTGTGGTATAACAAGCGGCAGGTCACCGGTTCAAATCCACAAGACAAAAGAAAAGCAATATAACTAGGGCCAAGGATCGAAACCTCGTGCAGCGAAGCATGCGCCCAATTCTAACCCAGGCTGTGAAGAATTTTGATGACACTTGCAACTACAACTGGATATCAATAATTTAACCAGACAACGCCGGGTAATTTCCGCTAATTGAGCACAATTTGGAGACGTTGTATGAATGAATGTTCCAGCTATTAGTTGAGTATAAGTCAACGCTCGGCTCGTTTTGGCTTGTTTTCGCTTTGGGATATTGATTTTTGAGTTTAGCCACGCCCACATCGAATGCCATTTTGGGGCGTTAAATGTGCGTGCGACATTTTTTTTATTTTTTTATCATTTAATTACGAACGAGTCTAAGTATATTTAATCGATATTTTTGTTGTCTCCAACGGGCAATATGTAAGTTGTGCAGGTGCCAAAGACAAGTTTTCCATTTTAAGCGGAGCAACATGTGCCCAATTTATGCACACACCGCGCGCACACACACACAAACACCCTCTCAGCCACACACACACAAACACACTCTTAAGCACACTCTCACACACTCGCTTAACACCCAACCAACCACACACACACACACACACACACTCACGCGCGTCGAGTGAGGCTCATGAATATTTAAATACACCATCCGAAATGTTGTCGTTGATTAGTTTATGCGCTTTACGGGCTCTGTGGCTGTTTCTATACCCTATACCCTTTGCAAATGGGTTAAGGGGTGGCTTGGTGCAGTTAGAGAAATGTATTTTACAGTCTTAAACGTTTATAAACGTTTCTATAAAGCTTAAATAGCAATATGTTCTGCCTGTCTGGCCGCAAAGTTTCCACTTGTTTCTCAATGATCGATAAGTTTATGGATTGCCCTCCCCTATCGATATATATCGATAGCTAGGCGCGAACTTGACTTGTTGTAACTTATGTGGTATCAAGCAGATTTCACTTAAGATGATTTCAATGTGCGACGACTTTTTGTGTTTGCGGTTTACAGGGTATCTTCGGGGTCGACCACTTTCAGCTAGACTCAACTCTCGGCTGTTATTTATGTCTATTTGCCAGACACACCACAAAATTATTCTGGAATTAATAGAATTGCGCGGTCGCAAAAGTGTGCACCATTTAAATGGGATTACATTTAAAGACGCACAACAAACTGGCTGCACACACACACACACACATACCTACGGGTGTGTGTGTGTGTTTGATCTGCGATAATGCTGATTAGCTTTATTAATATAGATCATATCTGCACATTGTCAGTATCTTATAGATAAGCTGGCCTGGGCAGAACTTTTATGGTTGCCATTCCCAGCTTTATACAATTACTGAAGCATATGGAAGCACATATCTCACATTTGACACATATCTCACATTTGGCACATATCTCACATTTTATGCTAATGGGCGAGAGCCACAAAGAGACAAGCAAGTAGGAGGGCTTCCGTTGGGAGCACTTGCCTGGTGGACACGCCGTGCCCAGCCTGGAGCTGCTTTTACTCTAACTACATTCTCCACATACATAACATACATGAGCATACATGTAGCTACATTCCCTACATACATACATGGGTAAACATGTGCTTCTGCCTCACACTGCTTCACTCTCCGAATTTGCTTGAGTTAGATGCTTATAGTCCGATCATTAGGCAGACATTCTAGCCACATTCTCTACATACATAACATACATGAGCATACATGTAGCTACATTCTCTACATACATAGATGAGCATACATGTGCTTCTTCCTCACATTGCTTCACTCTCCGAATTTGCTTGAGTTAGATGCTTATAGTCCGATCAGTAGGTAGAAATTCTAGCCACATTCTCTACATACATAACATACTTGAGCATACATGTAGCTACATACTCTACATACATAGATGAGCATACATGCGCTTCTTCCTCACATTGCTTCACTCTCCGAATTTGCATATGAAGATAAGAAAGAGTTCAGTTTATGCTGAAATGATCTAAGTCTGAGTACCTACACATCAAGCTGCGTGGCTTTAGCTCTCAAAATTGTTTCTTGATTCACAAACTATTTTCTAATAAACTGTAATTAAAAGGCGCTGGCAACTTGTGAACTATCGAGAGGGAAAAAAAGGACAGCTTCAGATGCGGCTGAATGGCGCTCTGAAGCGAGCAGCGTAATTGTCCATTCATAATAGTTCAGATAGCTTTCCGATTCGCTTGCCTTTGTCATATTTTTCTATTATTTTAGTTGGCAATTTGCGGATTTTCCGTGCGGACGCAACTGTCAATTGAATTTGCGAGCGCTAAATGTGCAAAACGAGATGCCAAATGATGACAGATGACAGCCGCCCAGCTGTTGACCGTGACCGTGGCCGTGGACAAAATATAAAACGCACCCTCGGACACCTTTCTTTTGAGTTGAATGTCACAGTTTGTGAGTGCATCGAATCAGAAATCGACACAACAGGTGCACATTTCTAAAGTTCAGTTGGTTTAGTCCTCCCATCCCTCCCACGATTCAGCAAAAGGACATATTAACCCACGAGCGAGCAGCTAGGCGGAAAAAATACAACTAATTGTGCACCGGAGACATTTACAATAATTGTAGGTGACAATTTGTAATGACAGTTCGGTTTATTTTACTTATGGGCGCACATGTCGTATGCGCAATATTGTTTGTATGGAAACAATCGCAGAGGAACTAACACATTGCAACCCCCCCCCCCCCCCCCTTTGCACTTTGCGAAAACGTCTCGAAATGAACTTGAACTTGAAACTTCACTCAACAATGTCACAGTTTGTGAGTGCATCGAATCAGAAATCGGCACAACAGGTGCACATTTCAAAAGTTCAGTTGATTTAGTCCTCCCCCCACGATTGAGTGAAAGGACATTCTAACCCACGAGCGAGTAGTCAAGTGAATAAAATATAACTAATTGTAGCTGACAACTTTTAATGACAATTTCGAATTACTTTATCTTTGGGCGCACATGTCGTATGCGCAATATTGTTTGTAAGGAAACAATCGAAGAGCAGCTAATACGTTGCCCCCCTATTGCACTTTGCGAAAAGTGTCAAGATTGTCACAAAATGAATTTGAACTTGAACTTCAGTCAACAATGTCACAGTTTGTAAAAGCATCGAATCAGAAATCGACACAACAGGTGCAATTTCTAAGGTTCAGTTGGTTTTGTCTCCCCCCTCCCACCCCTCACACGATTCAGAGAAAGGACATATTAACCCACGAGCGAGCAGCTAGGCGGAAAAAATACAACTAATTGTAGCTGAGAATTGACAACATGTCGTATGCGCAATATTGCTTGTATGGAAACAATCGAAGAGGAACTAACACATTGCCCCCCCCCTTGCACTTTGCGAAAACTTCTTAAAATGAACTTGAACTTGAAACTTCACTCGACAATGTCACAGTTTGTGAGTGCATTGAATCAGAAATCAGCACAACAGGTGCAATTTCTAAGGTTCAATTGGATTTGTCCCCCCTTCCCATCCCTCCCACGATTCAGCGAAAGGACATCTTAACCCACGAGCGAGCAGCTAGGCGGAAAAAATATAACTAATTGTGCACCGGAGACATTTACAATAATTGTGGGTGACAATTTGTAATGACAGTTCGGTTTATTTTACTTATGGGCGCACATGTCGTATGCGCAATATTGTTTGTATGGAAACAATCGCAGAGGAACTAACACATTGCAACCCCCCCCCCTTTGCACTTTGCGAAAACTTCTTAAAATGAATTTGAACTTGAACTTCACTCAACAATGTCACAGTTTGTGAGTGCATTGAATCAGAAATCGGCACAACAGGTGCAATTTCTAAAGTTCAGTTGGTTCTGTCCTCCCATCCCTCCCACGATTCGGCGAAAGGACATTTTAACCCACGAGCAAGCAGCTAGGCGGAAAAAATATAACTAATTGTGCACCGGAGACATTTACAATAATTGTGGGTGACAACTTTTAATGACAGTTCCGGTTTATTTTATCTATGGGCGCACATGTCGTATGCGCAATATTGTTTGTATGGAAAAAATCGAAGAGGAACTAACAAATTGCACCCCCCCCCCCCCCCCCCTCCTATTGCACTTTGCGAAAACTTCTTAAAATGAATTTGAACTTGAACTTCACTCAACAATGTCACAGTTTGTGAGTGCATTGAATCAGAAATCGGCACAACAGGTGCACATTTCAAAAGTTCCCCCATGTTTCAATGAAAGGACATTTCAACCAACGAGCGAACAGCCAGGTGGCAAAATTATAACTAATTGTGCACGAAAGCAATTCATAATATAATTGTAGCTGACAATTTTTCATAATCTTTCGCCCGATTTGGTATTACTTATCCAATGGGCGCACATGTCGTATGCGCAATATAATTTGAAGCAATCGGACAAGACTAGAAAGCTTGCCCAAGGATGTTGAGCACAGAAATCATATTCTAGATAAACCTATTTGATCACTAAGCCCCGAAATATCACTCGAAATATACAGCTCGAGCGATAAACATGGCCAAAAACTCAACTTGGCTTACGCGGCGTATGCGTAATGTGGCCTATACACTTGTATACTTGCGACTTGGCATGATATGAGATTGACTTTGAAGGCGAACTGAAATGGAAACCTTTGTCTTAGCTGCTTACCTAAGCGCACGTGTTGCGCCCTGCCAAAGGTAAAGCGATATTCGCCTGAGACAATCTCAAGCAAGGCCCAGTTGAATAATCCGCCTGCCACGTGACAGTCCCCTATGCCATGCTCGAAATGGGACACCTTATAGGGATCTATCTGCGTATGTCTCCAGCCCGTGCTGACATCAGCAGAAGTTTCCGACCACGCGGGACCCCCGTCGAGCGTCGAACGTCTTACGTTTCGCTCGCATGCAACTGACATGTAGGTTCCATATAGAATGATTATGAACGCGTCTTATACAAGAAGAAAAACGAAATAAAATGGGGGGAAATGGGGGGAAATGGGGGAAAATCTTATGCGCAGAGTTTATGCAACTGCGTTATGGATACGTTTCCTGCGATGCGTTATGCACATCTTGGTAAAATAATACCCCATGCAGGGGGCAAAATATTCTAAGAAATCAAATACAAAATTATCTAAAGGAAATTTGAGGAAAATTGAGGAAAACTCGAATGCCTACGCAGAGCTTATGCAACTGCGTTATGGATACATTTGCTGCAATGCGTCGGTAAAATAATACCCCATGCAGGGGTCAGCATATAGTTATTGATAATATAATCAAAAATGAAGGAAAATGCTGGAAAATGAAGGAAAATGAGGGAAAATGAAGGAAAATCGTATGCTTATGCAACTGCGTTATGGATACGTTTCCTGCAATGCGTCCTAATCAGGGGATATTTGAGGATTTTATCAACAAATATTGAAAAATACAAAATGAAGGAAAATTGAGGAAAATTGCAGGAAAACTGCGGAAAAATCTCATGCCTACGCAGAGTTTATGCAACTGCGTTATGGATACATTTCCTGCAATGCGTCGGTAAAATAATACCCCATGCAGAGGTCAGCATATAGTTATTGATAATATAATCAAAAAAAAAATGCTGGAAAATGAAGGAAAATGCTGGTAAATGAAGAAAAATTAAGGAAAATCTTATGCTTATGCAACTATGTTATGGATACGTTTCCTGCAATGCGTCCTAATCAGGAGATATTTGAGGATTTTATCAACAAATATTGAAAAATATAAAATGAAGGAAAATTGAGGAAAATTGAGGAAAATTGCGGAAAATCTCATGCTTACGCAGAGTTTATGCAACTATGTTATGGATACATTTGCTGCAATGCGTCGGTAAAATAATACCCCATGCAGGGGTCAGCATATAGTTATTGATAATATAATCAAAAAATGAAGGAAAATGCTGGAAAATGAAGGAAAATGAGGGAAAATCTTATGCTTATGCAACTGCGTTATGGATACATTTACTGCGATGCGTTATGCACATCTTGGTAAAATAATACTCTTCATTATAGCTAAAATATAATCAAAAAAATAAATTATATAAAATGAAGAAAAATGAAGAAAAATGAAGGAAAAGTGAAGGAAAATTGAGGAAAATTGAGGAAAATCTCATGCTTACGCAGAGCTTATGCAACTGCGTTATGGATACATTTCCCTAATCAGGAGAAATTTGAGGATTTTATCAACAAATATTGAAAAATATAAAATGAAGGAAAATTGAGGAAAAATGAGGAAAAATCTCATGCTTATGCAGAGCTTATGCAACTGCGTTAGGTATACATTTCCTGCCATGCATAACGCAATATTGTCGAAGAATAATTACCCATGCAGGGCTCTAGCTATTGTTATTCATCATTTTTTTTTATCAATATTCAAGCGAAAGTCACGTTAAAATATGCTCAAAATTAAATGTGCATTACGGGTCGTATGAGTAATATCGATCAATTGCCTGTCGACGTCTGTTTGTACCCGTGTGTATTTTGATTTTTATGGCTCACAATTAGTTGAATATTGTATTTGCATGACACACTTACACACCCACCCACACACACACACACACACACACCCCCACACACACACACACATACACCTCTGTACTATGATTGGCTTCGACTGCCTTTGTCCTTTGGCAGCTAACAACTTGAACGCAGCGCGAGTTGTGTTTACTAAACAAATACCACAACAAGAGCAACAACAACGAGAACAACAACAACAACAACAACAACAGCGAGAACAACCTATGGAATTTGGCATAGACGAGCGAGCAGAGCGTCGTCTCCTCATGGGCACGTTTAGATAAAAAACTTGCGCCTGCTGGCTGCCAGATAAGATACCGCATAATACCGCGGCGCCTCCACGCGACGGGGCCCTGTGTCCTGGCTAGAGATGGGCCACATTTATAGAGCAAGACCCACAACGAGCACGAGACACGCGCACGAAGCACATTTCAGCACAACACGATCGAGAATTGCTTTAGGACTGAGCATGAGGTTCGAGCTCAGCTTATCATTTAAGAAGCCGCTCGCTAGTCGCAGAGTTAGTTGAGAAAAAGTAGCCCAAGACGATGGAGAACTACGTCAAGAGTTCGAACTTGTCAATCAAAGAGCCGCTCGCTAGTCGCAGAGCTCGCTGGGAATAGAAAATCCAAACTCAAGACAAGTTTGTAGCTGAAAACATCGTGCTTTGATTTCATATCATTTCTGCGAGCTCAAGTGAACACCTTACTAGCCTGACCTTCAAGATCGTGTGCTCGAGGCGCACGGCACGAGTTGGCAGCCTGGCCCAATGGCCCATCTCTAGCTCATAAGCCCCGGGCACGGCTCGATGCGTGCGCCCATTGGCCTTCATAATTAGTTTGACAATAATATCCATACGTTTATTGAGAGACGGTTGGGCTTAATTTTAGCCATCCATTGTTGTCGGCGATTAGCGGACGAAAAGCTCTAAATGAGCAAATGAGCAAGTGAGCCAATGAATAACTGAACCGCTGAACGGCTGAACGGGTAAACTTGGAACGCATGTGCGGAATACTGATTAGGTTTATTAACTACAGTTGCCGCACTTGATTAATTCCGAACAGAGGCAACAACAACAACTACAACAAGTGACAACAACAACAACAACAACAGCAACAACAACAAGTGACAACAATGATAATGAGCAGGAAATGTGGCCGGATGTGCTGCGCTGTGCGCGATAATATGCTTCATATTTGCCAGCTATTGATTGTTGTAATTAAATTTGTTGAATGAATGAACGCAAGAACAAGCCAGAAAAAGTGAAAGCTGTGGTTCAGTTTGAGACTTGAAGCCCAAGTGCCGCGCACACGAAACATTCTTCCATTGATAAATATCGATTTGGAGATACGAGAGCAACATAATGTATAGAGATAGGAGCTCTTAGGAACTCTTTACTTCTTGAATGCATCTGAAGAAGACACATCAACAGATCGTTCCGAGAGGGCAGCTTTACGATATTGTAGAGAAAAGGAAGGAGCTGGAAGGGGAAGGACCTAAGCACAGCTTCGTAAGAGACCCACAAACATAGCTTGACTCTGAAGGAGTTGCCTTTGGCCCTGCATTGGGCAGGTCAAGACTAAGTTAAAGAACTCTACAAAAGGTAAAAGTAAAGCAGCTCGATTGTTTCTCTCTTTTGAGTCACATCGAGACCAAAGCAAAGACAACAAAACGTGTAGTTTACTTTTAAGCGGCGGCTGCAAATCACTTTTGCATTGATTGGGCGACATTGTCCCAGACAGGGCCAACAACTGCCAGCTGGCAGTCAATTTAAATGTCAATAAATATATCCAAGCCAAGCCAAGCCAAGCGAAGCCAAGCCGAACCGAACCGAACCGAACCAATGTCGACTCCAACTCCAACATCAACTGCGAGCCGTAGCCGTGGCAGTGCATTGACTTCGACGCCTTAATGGCTTTTCGTGCGAGTTTTTGTTTTATTTTGCGGCCAACTCTTGGCCACACTCATGCCCCAAGCCCAAACTCTCGCTCGTCAGTGCTGTCGACGGGCGCTTCAAAAAAGCAGCTACAAAAAGAGCTATAGGAAATGGCTAAAATCTATAAGCAAGGGCTGCCTTCGTTTGAATGTCTGGATTACCCAGCCAAGCATCGCAAGGTTTCTGCTTTCTTTCCATTTAATAGCCTAATTCCATTTAACATTTACAACATTTACATACATAAGAAACCACATTTGTCACATTTGCAACAAATGTTGGCATACGCCCCGAGTAATAGCCTAATTCCACTATCAACATTTCTTACATTTGCTTTCGAATGTTCCATTTCTCAAGAAACTTAACATATTTTGTGGCATAATGGAATCAGGCTATAAAGCAGAAGCTAATGATGACAAAAGCGTTAAATTTGGTTATCGATAAACGATAAACAATGTGGCCAGAGTTGCCACATCAAAAAGATTTTAGAATAATCCGATTTGCGGTTTGCGGCTGACGAGCTCTGAAAAAGCCAAGTGTAGCTAGAATAAAGCTGAATTTGCAACATTGGGACTCCTACTCAGAGTCAGTCAGTTAGTCAGACAGACGCACACACACACGCACACTCAAACACACACACACAAACACACACACACACACGCATGCACACACACGCATGCACACCTAATGCCATTCACACTATGGCACACATGAACGCGCCGCTGAGACAAGCGAAACAATAGGCATCACACACACAAGCACACACACACACACGCAAACACACACGCACACACACACTCGCACACACTCTCGAACACACACTCACAACAGACTGCCAGACTGATGGAGGGTGGCGGCGAGTGCAAGCAGCTTGTAGACAGTTGTACAAAATCAACAAACATCTGCTCTAAGCCGTCGGAAATGGACCTAGATGTTGCTGATGATGGCACAACACAATGGAGATGACAACCCTGGCAGCAAGAAGAAGACTAAGCAGGAAGCGAACAAAAAAAAAAAAGAAACAACTTGACAAAGCCCCATTATTTGGCAGGTGTCCGCAAACGAGCTGCAATCGAAAACGAAAATAAAGTAATTCCGAAATCAAAAGAATATTTGACAAGCAGCAAGAAGCGAAGAAGTAAGGAATCGGGTAATATATATGAAAGTCAACAATAGTTGGATATTTTTCAATTGATTTATTTGTTTGGTCAACAATAAAGCTGAGGCAAAAGTATTCTTGAGTTTGTAACTGAAGTAGAGGCAAGGCAAAGTGCAGAGTGAGAGAGAGAGGGAGAGGGAGAGGAAGGAGGAGAAAAGGAGATGGAGAGGGAGGGGGAGACGACTTTGTTAAGCTTAATAAGTATTAATCGAACTAATCTGGCATCAATTAGAAAACTGATCGGCTTCTAGGCAGACTAAGACTTGCAACATTGCGATCTCAAGACAAATGCAAAAAAATGTTGCCTACTTTTGAGGGAGAGAGCGAGGAAGAGGGAGATGGAGAGGGAGGGGGAGACGACTTTGTTAAGCTTTATTGGTATTAATCGAACTAATCTGGCATCAATTAGAAAACTGATCAGCTTCTAGGCAGACTAAGACTTGCAACATTGTGATCTCAAGGCATATGCAAGAAAATGTTGCCTACTTTTGAGGGAGAGAGAGAGGAAGAGGGAGATGGAGAGGGTGGGGGAGACGACTTTGTTAAGCTTCATAAGTATTAATCGAACTAATCTGGCATCAATTAGTAGAAAACTGATCAGCTTCTAGGCAGACTAAGACTTGCAACATTGCGATCTCAAGGCATATGCAAAAAAATGTTGCCTACTTTTGTGCGCCGCACAGCTCCGCATGCATCTACGTGCTGATGAGTATATATATATACCACATATAAAGTCAAATTGGCTCATTTATCTTATTTCACTTTTCTTACCCATTTCAAAAAAGAAAATAAAATGAAAGCAAAGCAAAGCAGAGCAAGGAAAAGCAAGGAAGGGCACAAGGCAGGTTAAGGAGAAGTTGTCGGCAAACGATTTGTGTTTTTATTCTCTTGTTGTTGTTGTTGTTGTTGTTGTTGTTGTTGTCGTTTGGCAGCTCCTGTTGGGCTTTAAAACAAATTCACGCACAGTCGCAGTCATAAATATTTATACACACACACACACACACATTCACTTCTTGTGACTGACATTTGCGACAGCTCGCCAAAAAAAAAATGAAAAGAAAAGTTGAAAAGTACGCATAGCATGGATATATACGCATACACGATTTGAATGATTTTAAACGCATTAGCATATAAAATGCGGCCTGTACCCCGCCGCCCCTCAATCCCACTCCCTGCCCCCCCTCCCTCACCCCGTCGTCACCCAGCAGTGGAGCAGAATGGGAGCTGCCGCTTCAGAGGAACGTCAAGCGAATGAATTCTCACCACAACAAGTTGCACAAACAAACAACAGACAGAACTCTGTCTGCAAATGTGTCGCGGTCCGCGTGTGTGTGTGCGCGCGTGTGTGTGTGTGTGTGTGTGTGTGCGCTCGCGAGGGTGCAGCAATTTTAATTTTACTTTGCAAATACAACAGGCAGCAATATTGCATACACTCATTCCCATACGGCAGCTACTCGAGCTCACAAAACAATAACAGCCCAAGAGCGCTAGAGTCGAGAGTGCCAAAGCCGGAAATACCCTGTAAAGTGTCTTACAAGCACACACGACACACACCACACACACATGCACATACATACATATGCGTGTGTACATGCTCACACAAGTTCATCTTAAATTGATGTACTTTATATGGAAATATTTTATATACTTCTCGCATATTTTCAAGTCTCTTTGAAGCAAACAGAAATCTCTCTATTTGTTTCAAGTCAATCATCAATCAATCAACTGAGATGCATCAATCAATATGGCAAACAAAATATATCCCCTTGAGATCGGTTGTTTTGGAAAAGTTATAAACAAAAAAGATGCCTATTCTGCCATGAACTCTAAGTATTTACTTTACATCAATCATCAATCAATCAATCAACTGAGATGCATTAAACTACAGGGAAGCTAAAGCTATAAACTCCTTGAAATCCGTTGGGAATGCTATAAACAAGATGATTCTTACGCTGCTTGAACTTATAGTAGTTACTCGAAAACAATCATCAATCAATCAATTGAGATGTATCAATCACTAAAGCAATCAAAATATATCCACCTTGAAATCGATTGTTTTGGAAAAGTTATAAACAAAAAATGCTTACTCTGCCATGAACTCTAAGTATTTACTTTACATCAATCATCAATCAATCAATCAATGGAGATGCATCAATCTACAGGGAAACTAAAGCTATAAACTCTTTGAAATCGGTTGGGAATGCTATAAACAAGATGATTCTTGCTCTGCTTGAACTTATAGTATTGACTTCAAATCAATCATCAATCAATCAATTGAGATGCATCAGTCAACAGGGAAAACAAAGATTTATCCCCCTGGAATTCGCTTGTTTTGGGGAAACATATCAACAAATAGATTCTTGCTCTGCTTGACTGTAAAGTATTTACTTCAAATCAATCATCAATCAATCAATTGAGATGCATCAGTCAACAGGCCTCTTGGGAAATACTATGTCATATAATTAAATTTGATTTACGACTGACTTCAGGCACAATGCGAAGCGCTAGGCGCAGCTAAAGTTATGCTTGATTATGCAACATGTGGCACACCTTTGTCCCCGATTCTAATTTCGATTTGAGCTGTTTATCGTTGGCCTGCATTGACTTTGCCGCCGCTGATTTGCATGTGGCATGTGGCATGTAGCTGTGGCATTGACTCGTTTGCTGCAGCCACGCGTGCCGAGATTTGTCCTTATGCCACGGGCAGCATACTCATTTCGTATGCTGTTTATGGATAGTCAAGCACACACACACACACACACGCACACACGCACACACACACACACACACGCACACACGATCAGGGACACGCGCGGATTTGTTGCAACAGATGCAGCTTGATTAACACCCCCCGAGCTATGGACACATTATCTATTAATATGCAGAAATATATATTCTTGCCCCAAGCATGTTATCGATTATTGAATCGATTAATATGCAAAAATATATCTGACATTATTAATATCATTAACGCAATGCATAAGATTAGCCACTGACAAATTGCATTGACATAGTCCCAATCTCACACCTGGAGCTATAGACAAAGATTCATGCCTCAGGCATTTTATCGATTATGTTATCGATAAGTATGGAAATATGTATTTGTCATATTATCATTGTTATCGTATTGCATAGTTTCATTGAGATTAGCCACTGACAAATTGCATTGATATAATCCCAACACACCTCGAGCTATAGATATATTCATGCCTGAGGCATTTTATCGATTATGTTATCGATAAGTATGGACAAATGTATTTGTCACATTATCATTGTTATCGCAATGCATAGTTTCATTGCGATTAGCCACTGACAAATTGCATTGACATAGTCCCAATCACACCTCGAACTATACATAGATTCATGCCTCGGGCATTTTATCGATTATGTTATCGATAAGTATGGACAAAGGTATTTGTCATATTATCATTGTTATCGCAAGGCATAGTTTCATTGAGATTAGCCACTGACAAATTGCATTGATAATGTCCTAATCTAATCAAAGTTTGCTGTTCTATTTGTGATTTTTTGCTTTTTTGTAGCTTCTGGTCAAGGCAGAAATTTAATTAATACGTCCGCAGCGAGGATTTTGAATCCTTGAAGCGCCGAGGCCGATTCTGGTCCTTATTGTTTTGCCATTCGATTTTGGGTCACGTCGTGACTTAAGCCCCAAGTACATTGAGCAAAATATGAGTTTGCAGGCCAGCTCTTGGCCTCTGACCAGCTCTGGGTATTGGCCAGCAGCACAAGGCCACAAAAGCCAGGCAAAAGATTATGTTGCGAGTGGCGAACGAAAAGCGTGTTGTCGCACAATTAGCAACAGTTCGACGACTAAATCTCTGGACCTTCTGCCCTTTATTATGCCCCGAGCTCGCTGAGCTTGGCCAAATGCTTGCCACTGGCCAAAGAGCTTGTGCTTGTGGCCAGAACGAACTTGGTAGATCTAATCATTGTGCTTCAAGCACATTCGAAGACTTGAAATTTGTTATCAGAGCGAATTCAAGTCGAATACCTGACTGTCGCCTGTTGATTTAAACGCCAAAAGGAGGTAGAAACCGAGCCATGAAAAAGTAGCCAAACCTTATGAAAATCGGTTGAGTTTTGGCCGAGTTATGGCAGTGGGAAATTTCCATCTATGTCTATGTAGGATATTTGTGGGATATTTGTAGGATTTTTTCACATGAATTTCGACCAAAGAAAGTGTTGCCAGATTTAAATGGGGAATTGATCTAGAGGCCAAACCATGAAAAACGAGCTAAACTTTATAAAAATCGGTTGAGTTTTGGCCGAGTTATGGGAGTGGGAAATTTCCCCCTATGTCTATGTAGGATATGTGAAGGATATTTTCACATGAATTTGGACCAAAAAAAAGTTTGCCAGATTTAAATGAGGAATCGGTCTAGAGGCCAAACCATGGAAAATGAGCTAAACTTTATGAAAATCGGTTGAGTTTTGGCCGAGTTATGGCAGTGGGAAATTTCCCCTATGTCTATGTAGGATATGTGAAGGATATTTTCACATGAATTTTGACCAAAAAAAAGTTTGCCAGATTTAAATGAGGAATTGATCTAGAGTCCAAACCATGGAAAATGAGCTAAACTTTATGAAAATCGGTTGAGTTTTGGCCGAGTTATGCGAGTGGGAAATTTCCATCTATGTCTATGTAGGATATTTGTAGGATATTTTCACATGAATTTCGACCAAAAAAAAGTTTGCCAGATTTAAATGTAAAATCGATCTAGAGGCCAAGCCATAAAAAAATAGCTAAACTTTATGAAAATCGGTTGAGTTTTGGCCGAGTTATGGCAGTGGGAAATTTCCATCTATGTCTATGTAGGATATGTGAAGGATACTTTCACATGAATTTCGACCAAAAAAAAAGTTTGCCAGATTTAAATGAGGAATTGATCTAGAGGCCAAACCATGGAAAACGAGCTAAACTTTATGAAAATCGGTTGAGTTTTGGCCGAGTTATGGCAGTGGGAAATTTCCCCCTATGTCTATCTAGGATATTTGTGGGATATTTTCACATGAATTTCGGCCAAAAAAAAGTTTGCCAGATTTAAATGAGGAATTGATCTAGAGGCCAAACCATGAAAAACGAGCTAAACTTTATGAAAATCGGTTGAGTTTTGGCCGAGTTATGCGAGTGGGAAATTTCCATCTATGTCTATGTAGGATATTTGTAGGATATTTTCACATGAATTTCGACCAAAAAAAAGTTTGCCAGATTTAAATGTAAAATCGATCTAGAGGCCAAGCCATAAAAAAATAGCTAAACTTTATGAAAATCGGTTGAGTTTTGGCCGAGTTATGGCAGTGGGAAATTTCCATCTATGTCTATGTAGGATATGTGAAGGATACTTTCACATGAATTTCGACCAAAAAAAAAGTTTGCCAGATTTAAATGAGGAATTGATCTAGAGGCCAAACCATGGAAAACGAGCTAAACTTTATGAAAATCGGTTGAGTTTTGGCCGAGTTATGGCAGTGGGAAATTTCCCCCTATGTCTATCTAGGATATTTGTGGGATATTTTCATATGAATTTCGGCCAAAAAAAAGTTTGCCAGATTTAAATGAGGAATTGATCTAGAGGTCAAACCATGAAAAACGAGCTAAACTTTATGAAAATCGGTTGAGTTTTGGCCGAGTTATGCGAGTGGGAAATTTTGACCTATGTCTATCTAGGATATTTGAGGGATATTTGTGGGATATTTTCACATGAATTTCGACCAAAAAAAAGTTTGCCAGATTTAAATGAGGAATTGATCTAGATGCCAAACCATGAAAAACGAGCTAAACTTTATGAAAATCGATTGAGATTTGGCCGAGTTATGGCAGTGGGAAATTTCCATCTATGTCTATCTAGAATATTTGTAGGATATTTGTGGGATATTTTCACATGAATTTGGACCGAAAAAAGTGTTGACAGATTTAAATGAGGAATTGATCTAGAGGCCAAACCATGAAAAACGAGCTAAACTTTATGAAAATCGGTTGAGTTTTGGCCGAGTTATGGCAGTGGGAAATTTCCACCTATGTCCATATAGGATATTTGTGGTATATTTTAACATGAATTTGGACCAAAAAAAAGTTTGCCAGATTTAAATGAGGAATTGATCAAGAGTCCAAACCATGAAAAACGAGCTAAACTTTATGAAAATCGGTTGAGTTTTGGCCGAGTTATGCGAGTGGGAAATTTTCACCTATGTCTACCTAGGATATTTGTGGGATATTTTCACATGAATTTTGACAAAAAAAAAGTTTGCCAGATTTAAATGAGGAATCGATCTAGAGGCCAAACCATGAAAAAGGAACCAAACCTTATGAAAATCGGTTGAGTTTTGGCCGAGTTATGGCAGTGGGAAATTTTGACCTATAAAGGATATTTGAGGGTACAATTCTCATATGAATTACGACCATACTTAATGACAACATACTATGAACATGAGCAAAAAGGGAAATTTCGAGCTATGTCGAGCCTCTTCGATATCTTCTTCCATTTTCATAGTTTAGCTAAAGATCGACTTTCAGACATGATTCGAAATGGAGTGTATAACATTTGTGCACAACTTTCTTGTCAACTTTCGAGCATATTTTCTGAAACTTCTTTAGAGAGTTTTACACTTTTTTTGCTCAAAATGGATCTCCAGATAAGAATACATTAAGTTTTTTATTTCTTTGATTGTAAAGAACTATTAGATTTGTGCATATAAATATATAAATATGTATTTGAACTGTCATATATTAATATTTATACATATATACACACATACATACAGACACACATACATATATAAGTATTTGTGTGTGTGTGTGTGCCTTGCCCAGGGGCATCTGGCATAAGGTCTGCAATCTGTGTGTGTGTGTGTGTGTGTGGGAACATATTGTACAGGCAAGAAATAAAAACAAAATTTGCAAAAGAAACTGAACGACAGAAGGCAAAAAAAAAAGCCTACTTAAGTTTGATTTCATTGCCTTTTGGCCAAATGTTAAATATGTACGAAAACGAAACCAAAAACAGAAAACCAAAAAAAGGCGGCTCATAACAAGGCAAACAAACAACAGCAAGAAGATGAAGAAGAAGAAGATGAAGAAGTAGAAAAAGAAGAAGAAGGAGAAGAAGAAGAGGAATAACAACAACAACTATATCAATTATATCTGGACAATATATGTATATGCATTGTGCTAAGTACTTTCGATAATGAAAAACCAACAAGAGGCAGCAAACAAGCCGAACAAACAAAAAAAAACTGCTAAAAAAAAAAAAGGAAAAGAAAAAACGAGCAAAGTGAAAAAGAAGCAAAAGAAAGGAAAATTACACGAAAGAGAAAAAAAGGCAAACGCAGACAATGTAAGTGAAAATTGAAAATTGAATATCCATCGAACGGCAGGGAAATGAACTTTACTTGTTCTTGACATTCACAACACATTTATTTGGACCCCAAACCAGCTGCAATAAATATTGTGAGTTGAGCATATGATTTATGCTAATACCCTATATTTCTGAAACAGACTCTGGGCAAGAGTCGGAGCATCTACGAGCAAGAACTGTCCGACTTGAAGATGTCCGAGCTGCGGATACAGAAATACGCAGAGAAACGTGATTTCTCTTCAATTCTTTAATAACATCGGACTCTGTAGTCCGAACTTCATGAAATGTTGCCTGAAGAAGGCAAACAAGAGCTGAAACTGTCCGACTTGGAGCAAAAGTGAGAACTGTCCGAATTGAAGCTGTCTGTCCATACATTACACAAACAAACACAGAGAAACGCAATGTCTCTTCCGCTCTTGCATGACATCGGACTCTGAAGTCCGATCTTCATGAAGTATTGTCTGAACAAGACTCTGGGATCTCTCTGGAAAGAGTCTGAGCATCTCAGGCAAGCAAGAGCTGTCCGATTCGGAAATGTCTGTCCATATATTAAACAAACAAACAGAAAAGACACGCAATGTCTCTTCCATTCCTGCATAACATCGGATTCTGTAGTCCGATTTTCAAGAAGTATTGTCTGAACAAGACTTTGGCCAAGAATTTGAGCAACTAACAAGAGCAAGAGTTCAAGGCTGTCCGATTTATAAGAAATGCAATCTGGAATAACTTCGGATTCTATATTCCGATCTACATGAAATTTTCAGGCCTAAATGAGGCATTCATATGCCTACACCCAAGTCTACCATGAAAACTGACTTTTCCATCTTCCATCTTGGGCCGCATTGAATATTTTTAGTTGGCATTTACCAGGCGAGAGTCTACATATGAAGCAAACTTCAAAGCTGTCAAGATAAAAGTCTATAGCTCGTCTAGTTTTCAGTTGAGCTTATCAAGTAAAATATATACTATATGGAAGAAACTTTTTGCTGCTCGTTCCTCTGCCAAAAAGGGTTTCAATCCAAAGGACATTTCATAAACAAACTGTCAGCATGCATTCTAGGAAGCAAGTCCGGACTGGACTGGAACCATGTTCATGTTTCTTGAATATTTTTTCATGATATTTGCCTCATTTTTTGCCACAGTCTGTCTTCAAATGAAATGAACAGCCAAACAGGACGAAAAAGTGCGCTGCGCCCGAAAAAAAAACAACAACAACAACAAACGACAAAAGCGCCAAAGGACATGGCTGGCATTTTTGATTTTGTTTACACTCTGCACTCGGCGCAAAAGAAATAAAAGCTATCAACAAAAAAGCAAAAAACTAGTCGACATGAAAATCAACATGGACATGCCCGACTGCGGCATACTCTGTACCCGAATCTACTATAAGAGCCGCAGACTTTACCTGGAAGCGCAATCGTGATTAACTTCGGACTTCATAGTCCGATCGGGGCTTACTCTTTATGCAGCCGAGCATTCATTCAAGTGAGGGGAATTCTCTAGGAACTACCCTGAACCCAGCAGCTGTGCCCCAGACTTTGCATGGAAACGCAATCTTAATTCACTTCGGACTTCATAGTCCGATCACAATGTGATATCTTCAGGTCTTAGCAACAGCTATAAGGGCTGTGTATGCACTAAGGCGCAAGCCTCTAGCTTTCGTTCTTTTCTATATTCAGGCAATGGACGGACTAGATGTTTACCTGTTACTTCCACCTGTTACATCAGCTTGCACAAAGCCAATATGCCCCCATTTTTGGCCATTTTTTTAGGGCATCAAACTCATATCAGTCGAAAAAGTCGTTATCTGACAGCGAAACAGTTGTCCGATGCGCCGCCAGCTGCCCGCCTGACTGCACTCGTGTTTACAATTGTTGCCACTTCAAATATTTGCCCTGTATGCGTATTAGAACGTTTTAGGTAAGCACTCGAACTAGTTGTTTAATCTATGGTCATAATCATTCAACTCGCGAATACGCACAATTAAAGGTAGAGTATTCTTATGCCCTTATCGGGGAGGGGTATATTAATAAAAGGTATATGGATTCCTGTCTACTTTTAGATCGAATGCACAGTGGGGTTAACTTTATATATATTTTTATCTGAATGGTCGCTGGTTCGGTTCACGGTTTGAACCAGCAAGCTGGATTGGCTGCTGGTTCAGTTCCCGGTTCGAACCAGCAAGCTGGTTTGGCAAGGTCAGTTGCCCAGCTGCACTAACTTTCTACATATCTTTATCTAAATGGTCGCTGGTTCGGTTCCCGATTCGAACCAGCAAGCTGGTTTGGAAAGTTCAGTTGCCCAGCTGGGCTAACATTCTATATATCTTTATCTAAATGGTCGCTGGTTCGGTTCACGGTTTGAACCAGCAAGCTGACTGGCTACTAGTTCAGTTCAAGATTCGAACCAGCAAGCTGGTTTGGCAAGATCAGTTGCCCAGCTGGGCTAACTTTATGTATATCTTCATCTGAATGGTCGCTGGTTCAGTTCTCGGTTTGAACCAGCAAGCTGACTGGCTACTAGTTCAGTTCAAGATTCGAACCAGCAAGCTGGTTTGGCAAGTTTAGTTGCCCAATTAGGCTAACTTTCTACATATCTTTATCTAAATGGTCGCTGGTTCGGTTCATGGTTTGAACCGCGAGCACCTGCCACGATGGCTTAATCAAGGTTCGATTAATTGAAGATCAATTACTAGAAGGTAGGAACAGGTGGACATGGCCTGATCAACCCGGTTTCTGATGCAGAGCAGGAAAACAAATACTTTTCCAGCTCGGAGATGCTTTCTCCTGCCTTTGCACAATACGTTATATACCCTTTTTGTACCCAATGGATACTGAGTATAAAAATGCCTCGACTCAGTCCAATATATATATATATATATACACACACATACACATGCACACACAGACACACACCCACACACACACACACACACACAAACACACACACACACACATGCACACACACACACTCCCCCAGCTGCTGTGCCAAATAAAATATTTGTTCTGCGAAAAATTGTACCCTTTGGTTTTTTGCCGATTCGGTTTTTTGGCTAAGTATTAATACTTAAATCGCAACCGACGCAAGGATATCTCATAACAAAAAGGTAAATGTCGGTAACTCGCCATCCCCTCCGCCTCCCGCCCCCTCTTTCCTCTCTTGACGCTCCATGGAAAGCGAAAAACAACGGCCGGGGGCCACACACACAGACACACACACACAGACGCCTAAATGCGCCCAAAAGTAGGCAAAAATTTCGGAATTTGTAAATTTGAGTTTTCTTTTGCCCCCCCCCCCCCCCCCCCTCCCCTTGTCTGTCTCTTCGTCTGCCTCTGCATCGCTCTCTTCGTCTCCCTCTCCGTCTCCCTCTCCGTCTGCCTCACCGTCTGATCAACTGTCTGGCGCAATCATAACAAGTGTAGCCAAGTGCCCAGAGCCCAGAGCCCGGAGCCCAGAGCGGAGCCAAGCCGAAGTTAACCTGAGCCGCAGCCCATCTAATTAATTGCCAGACACACGCACTGTCATTGCCGATAAACAGATGGAAGGGGGTTAACATTGGAGCCTGACGAAGAGAGAGGGGCAGAGAAGGGGATTGAGAAGGAGGGCAAACTTGAAGCCCAACTGTCGCTAGTCGACAAAACGCCAAAGGGCTGGGAACTTACAAGTGAGCCGAGATTAATTACTGTTTACAAGCATTTTAAATGCCAGCAGAGAGAGGGAAAGGAGAAAGCATTAGACTGAGAGAGAGAGGGGAAGAGAGAGAATGGAAGAGAGAGAGAGAGAGGGGGGAGGGAGAGCGAGCAAATCGCTAAGTGTCTTTATAAAAAAAGATACGCCTTGCTCTAGGGTCCAGTATTCTTTAAAGATATGTCAGGAAATGTGTACTTAGAAAGAGAAAGAGAGAAAGCGAGAGCATTAGAGAGAGAGAGAGAGAGAGAGGGAGAGAGAGAGAGGGAGAGAGAGAGAGAGGGGGGAGAGAGAGCAAGCAAGTAGCTGCTCGTCTTTACAAAAGCAGCTACGCCTTGCTCTAGGATCTAGAATTCTCTACAGATACGACAGGATATGTTCAGACTTCTCCGACCCCAAATGATCTAGAATTCTCTAAAGATACGTCAGGATACGTCTAAAGATATGTTCAGACTTCTCCGACCCCATAAAGTATATAAGTATATATTCTTGAACCGTTTGAATATACGAGTCGGGTTATCATATCTCACAATTTTATGAAGTGAACCGCTCGAAAAATGAATTTTAGTGTAGAACTAGAAAGAAGGGAGGAAGATGAAGATAAAACACTTGCAGTTTTTGATACCAGAAGCTCATTTGCGACCGATTGTTCCTATGGCAGCTATATGATATAGTGTACCGATGTGGAGAGGATTATGCATATATATGAGGAGCATAGAAAAACTAATAACTGTCGAGTTTGATTGAGATATCTTGAAAAACAAAAAACTTTTTCATACAAGAACCTACTTTTCGACCGATTCTTCCTATGACAGCTATATGATATAGTCGTCCGATGTGGAGAGTATTTTGCATATATATGAGGAGCTATGTGAAGCTTATGAATGTCGAGTTTGGTCAAAATATCTTGAAAAACAAAAAAGTTTTTCATACAATGCAAAATTTAATGACTAAGACTTATGCCGTCGGATATATCTACTTCGAGAGAAAATCTTTGTCAGACTCTGGACTTAACTGATTCTCATTCTCGATTCTTACGAATCTTCGGCTCGCAAAAAAAAACTCTCGTGCTTTCTATATTCAAGAGCTCAAAGTTGGCAATCAAACAGAATTTTGCATGAACGAGGGGCAGATAAAGTCAAAATATATATATGTCAACTATAGAAACTATATGTACAAGGTACAAGCGCTTATTGAGGTGGACTCTAAGGAGAAAGCGGGGCGGCGGTTGAAATTGAAAAATTCAATTAGGCCCACACTCTGCTCTGGCAAAGAAATGGGAGACACATCTCAACAAGTTGTATTTATGGCGTGTAATCTGTGGAGCTGAGCTCTCGTTTTGGCCAGAACTATAATTGCAAATGTCTGAGACGGCGCTTTGATAACTAATGCGCTGTTAAAGGCATTAAGATGTTCAAATAATGCGATGCCATGATGCGAACAGGATGCGGATGCGGATACAAATGCGAATGCGAATGCGAATGCGGATGAGAATGAAGAGCAAGAATACTTGACAAATAATCACAGTCAGCATATTCTCGGCACGAGTGTGTATTATACATGTTGCGTATACTCTGTCCAACACGTTAAAATGAGTTTATTCTTCTTTGTTTCTTCTTTTTTTTTAGAAGATGAACCTAACTGAACCTAACCTATTCCAAGATTCCGCCAGTTCGACAAGATCAGACTCTGCCGTCGGCCTTATACCCTATGAAGCTTTAACAGGTTGCGAATTACAAGGCCTCAAGTAGCGGGCAGCCAGCCTGTTGCTGAACTTTTAAGAGGCTCAAAACATTTTTTGATTGAAAAAATCGATTCTATATCAAACTTTTTAGCTAGGTACAAGCTTTTGAATCGAATCTGTATCAAATATGTTTTTTTCGGAAAGTTTCTCAGTTGTCGATTTCAGACGCTTGAAGCTTAAACTGGGTGCGAATTACAAGGCCTCAAGTGGCAGGCAGCTAGCCTGTTGCTGAGGCTCAAGCAAAAAATTGTAAAACTCAAAAGGAGAGAACATTTTTTGACTGAGAAAATCGAATCTATATCAAACTCTTTAGCAATCTATATCAAATATGTTTTTTCGGACAGAATATTAGAATCTCGCTTGAAACTTTAACTGGTTGCGAATTACAAAGCCTCAAATGGCAGGCAGCTAGCCTGTTGCTGATCTTGTTCGGGGATCAAGCCAAGAATCTATATCAAAAGTTTCCTACGGACATTAATTGGAGTCGATTTGAATCGTCTGAAGCTTAAATTGGTTGCGAATTGCAAGATCATTCGGAAGTGTTCAATTAGACCGTGAACAGAGTATTGCGCAGTCGGTGATAGCCGACTATAGTGTGCGCCTACTTGCTGTAATTATGATTGCGATATGATACACTCAAACATTTAGAGATAGTTATGAAGATATACATATGTACAGTCCCGCCCGCGAACTAACAATTACAAGAACCACGCACGACAGCAAAATGTTATGAATGATATTAACAAGTAAGAAAACAACACAAATACACAAATAAAGACAGTTTGGCAACAAGTTTGATCAACGCTTACCTATAAAAGAAACGATGATTTCAGATGTTGTTGATCGTCCTTCTTCCGTCTTCCTTCTTCCTGGAGTTCGGGTTCCAACGCAGCGCTTGAGATTGTGGTTCAGACACGAGACACTTTTATTAGACACTAGTTTGTCAAATTGTTTTTGCAAGTAGTTTTTTAAGTTGTCTTTTCAAGTTGTTTTTGTTTTTTAAGTTGTCTTTTCAAGTTGTTTTTGTTTTTTAATTGTTTTTTTCAAGTTGTTTTTAGTATTTTCAAATTGTTTTTCAAATTCTTTTTGAATTTGTTTCTTGTTTCTTGTCTTTTTTCAATAGTTTTATATTTTTTCTTGTGCTTGAAGCACCTTGAAGTCTTTGAGATCTCGACTTAGAAATCGCAAAGCTTGATCTTCGGGCCAAAATGGAAGTCCCAAAGGACTTCCATTTTTATAATACGCATGTTTTTTAATGTTTTTTTTCAATTTTTTGCTCAAATGTTTTTTAGCTTTTAAGTTAACAAGTTTTCAACTTGAAACTTAACTAGTTTTGATTTCTGATTCGACTTTAAACTTTATTTTTTTCATTTTCGTGCTGTTTTTGATTTAATTAAACGTATTTGAATTGAATTTGATTTGATCGAAGAGATTCGACTTGAGTTGAGCTTCACGGCTCTGTCCTTGGGGCTTTTTCACTCAGTTTTGATCGATGCTTTGATATTTCAGCTGAAAAATCGAAAAGAACAATAAGTTTAACCAGGACATAAAAAATAGACACACTTAAGCTCAGGCTTCAAAAAAAAAAAAAACCACACACATTTCAACACCTTAAAAAAAAGAACAAGAAAAAAAAATTGAATAACAACTTTATCAGCAACATCAGCAGCAGCAGCAACAACTGGCAACAACTGGCAACAACTTGGCCAAAAAGTTGGCTATCTTGAAAGTTGCGCGCGGATTTTTGCTTCAAGAATTCGAGATTCAAATATTTGTCTTAGCGCCACTTTCTGCACACTTGTTGGGCCTAGCGCAGCAACTTGTCAAGGCGGGGGGCCTTTCTTCTCCATTGGTTGCCTTTGCTCCTGTTGCTGCTCCTGTTGCTGCTGCTCCTGTTGCTGCTGCTGCTGCTGCTGCTGTTGGGATTGTGAACGAACTGTTTCTGCCTGCGTCCAGCCGCTAACTGAGCCAGCGTCAGGCTAGCGGGCGCTATTTAAACGATTCGAGCTGAGCTTTTTGACCGTTACGCGTCAGCAGAGAGCTTTGAAAGCTCGCCGCCAGGGTAGAAGCCCGACAGGCTGTCGTTATGCTGTTGCTGCTGCCAAAAATAAACCTCCAGCAACGAAAACTCCTCAACCAATGAGCGTGCACGCACGACACGAATCGGGCGAAATAAGACGACAAAGCTCCGAATTGCCGATCGTTTTCAACAATCGGCATGCAATAACTGCAAAGTTATACATATATGCATATATGTTTTGGACATAATTTGTAAATATGTAAAAGGTCTTAACTAGAATTTTACATTAAAATAGTAAAAAAAGTAGTAATAGGTAATGCAAATGCACAAATTTCTAGTAAGAACTCTCTTGAAAGGACACTTTTTATATTCAAAAAAAAAAAACGATCGTCGGCGAAAGTTATCGGAAGGCAAGCAAAGTTATCGATTTATCGACAGCAATTTAATATAAATATATATAGATAAATATGTACAAAGTTTTAACTAGAATTTATAGAATTAGAAAAAATACATTTCATGCAGTCAAAACTCTCTTGAACGGACACTTTTTTCAGGCTTAATAAGCATAAAAAACTAAATTTCCATTCGAAATTCTTGTCGCCATCAAACTTGAGGCACAATTTTCGTCTAATAAGTACTCCATGTATGAATTTTGAATAAAAGCTAGTCAAAAATTTTGAAGTGCAAAACTGAAGCTGTTTGCCTACGCAGTTGCCCGTTAAAAAAGCTCTGAAAGCCCTCTACAGTGCGCCCTCGCACAAGTGAAAACCAAGAGTTGAGAGTTTTGCCACAACAACAAAAAATATCTATTAACTAACTTTGCTCTCTAAACATCGACATTTTTCGAGATGCTTAAAAGTTAATAAAAACAAAAAGCAACACTTTTTGTACTAAATTTTTAGCTTGGTTGCGTTAAGCGAATGCCTGCTGTATTTATACAAATACAGCAATGTGTGCAACGACAATTCAAAAACAAGAGGGAAGCTCCTTAAAAGCGCGCATGCTCGGCTACACTGTGCAAAAAAACACTTTGAATTTAGTACAGTTGGGCAAAGTGGATTTTGACATACAAAATGGACAGGCCAATTAGAAGTGAGATACAGTTTACGACAACAAAGCAGCTTGCAGCCCGATTCCCTCTGCCCGCTTCGGTCTGCCCACTTTGCTCTGCCGCTTCCCGCTACCGCTTCCCGCTGCCCGCTTCCCTATGCCCGCTTCGGTCTGCCCACTTCGCTCTGTCGCTTCCCGCTTCCCTCTGCCCGCTTCCCTATGTCCGCTTCGGTCTGCGCACTTCGCTCTGCCGTTTCCCTCCGCCCGCTTCCCTCTGCCCGCTTAGGTCTGCTCGCATCGCTCTGCTTGCTTTCCTCTGCTCGCTTCGCTCTGCCCGTTTTCCTCTACCCGCTTCCCTCTGCCCGCTTCGCTATGCCCGCTTGCATCTGCCCACTTGCTACTAACCGTTTCCCTCTGCCCGCTTCCCTCTACCCGCTTCCATCTGACCGCTTCGCTCTGCCCGCTTCCCTCTGCCCGCTTCCCTCTGCCCCCTTGCTACTAACCGTTTCCCTCTGCCCACTTCCCTCTGCCCGCTGCCCGCTGCCCGCTGCCCACTATGCTCTGCCCACGTCGCTCTGACCGCTTCCCACTATGCTTAAGAATGTTTTTCAGGAAGAAAAATCGCATACATACATATGTATATTTATATAGACGGATGTTGGCACGGTCCCAGCGGCTGTGCCCAGTCCGAGTCGTCACTCGACCCAGGAACTGGGACACCACACGGCGTCTCAATTAATGCTGGCAACAAAGGCCGCAGCGGGAACGAGGTCACGCCTGAGTCCAGTTGGATATGGAATTATGGATAATTAGCGAAAGAGATGTGCGCACGTCATGCAAGTCGTGCCCGCAATTGTCTACGTCTCAATAGAATACACAAAATTGGTGTTCAGCAGCCGCGAGAAACAGTCCAAGCCACAAGCTTCGCCTTAAATCAATTCAGTTTTATTCACTGCGCCATTTTTCTAGCCTGAGCAATGCGCGCATTCGCATTCGCCATGCGGCGAATTGGCAGGCAAAAATCAACTCTGTTTTTTTGGCTGCGCCAATTTGCGTAGCTTGAGCAATGCGCGCATTCATGCACAGCCAACAGCAACAAGTGTAAGCAAGCCGTTCCTTCGCTATGCGGCGATTTGGCGAGCAACGGTTCTTTGGCTGCCCGCTGCCAAAACTGAGTATCAATTTTGCCATGTCAATGCATAAGTATGTACATATGCACCAATGAGCATAATGCTTGCCACTGCTAAGGAATATCTCTTACAAAGAATAACTGTTAATTTAGCTTACGTTTATTTGAGTAAACTTCATTGTTTTGTGGCAATATCCAGTCTTGGCAAGCCATTCACTAAGCGGCGAATTCGCAGGCAGCGGTTCTTTCGCTGCCTGAAAATATACATACATACATATGTATATACATAGTTGTATGCGTATGTGTGTGTTATATTTGAAGAGCCTGTAAAATGCATTTATGTAATTATATTAAAACGGCTTGTGAAAGATCTTTCAAATTGTAACACAACTGTAATTGTGCTTAACATTTCTTTCAAGCTGAACCCAAAATAAAAACTTGCCTTTAATTCACGCTCATACCGGGACTTGTTATTGAACTTGGCTTGTCATTATCTTGAGGCTTGACGAGCCATACTAAATCCGGCGAATTCGCAAGACAACGATTTTTTCGCTGTCTGGGAATATACATACACACATGTTTGTGTGCATGTACATATATGCATGTGTATGTGTGTGTATTATACTTTGAAGAGCCTGTAGAATGTATGTATGTATTTGTAGTTTACATTTATCTCATGCAAGCCCCAAAATGTTGCAGCTATTAAATTCGCTCCATATTCTTTTTTTTTATCGTTCCATTTCCGACGTTCCTGTGCTCAACTCGACTAAGATTTGTCAAATCGTTTCCTTTCTTTCGTTTGTGTTCATCTTTCGGCGCGTTCGGTTCGCAAATTTGTTGTGCAGGAAATTTCATATTGGGTAGGTTAAAAGTTTTTAGAAATAAATTAGATTGGGCTTTTTTTTCTGTTATTTTCTTTATTTAACTTGTATTTGTTCGTCTGCTTGTTAAAGAAAGGATATTGCAGTGCGCTCGCAGACAGATTCCTTTAATGGCAGCCATTTGCTTGTGAAATACATGTATAATATTTTTGTTTTCTTTTTGTTTGGTTTTTTCTTCTTTTTTTTTGACATTTAAATATGCATTAAGTTATTGCAAGTGTAGAATTAATAAGTATATTGTGCAGTTGGTAAAGCTAATTATTATTATTTTCTTTTTTTCTGTGACATACATCTAATTGGGTTTTCTTTTTAACTATAGTTTAGTTGTAATAACTGTGCGTGTATGTGTGTCTACGTGTGTGTGTGTATGTGAACGCGTGTGTGAACGCGCGCGCGTGTACGTATGTGTGAACGCGCGCGCGATGTGTGTGAACGCGCGCGTGTGTGTGCTCGCGCGCCTGTACGTGTGCGTCTGTGTGTATGTGTGTGTGTATTTCAATACCTTTGGAAAGCTACGTAAAAAAAAACGCAAATGTTGTAGTCGACTAAGTAATACCCTGCTCACATAAAATAAATCAAATTTAATAAGTTCGTGAAGTGACTTTCAAACTGTGACATGGACAGACGGCCCAATATGCCCATCTTCCATTTTGAGAGCAGGGTATGCGAACGTGTCGCGGGCAATTTGATTGCCCAGACACCTGTCCGCCCGATTAGAACATGCCATCGGAACGGGCAACTGGTATGAGCACGATGAGAAAGATGACCAGATTGCGCATGACGAGGCGCCAGTCGTTGGGCACGGCATAGGGCAACAGGATACGGGTGAGCCGGTGCACCTCATGCGAGGCGCACACAAAGATGAACGATGTGATGATCATGTTGAGCGTCGGAAAGCCGGGCAGAAGCACCAGGACGCCATGTCGATCGGCGGCGAGCCAAATGTGATACTGGCAGACGAAGAGCTCCAAGGAGATGCGTCCGAACCAGGCAAAGAAACTCGAGTATCTTGTGCGCAGAATGCCCGAAATGTTGCGCAGCACAATATACCCGATAATGGGTATGAACAGGATATAGGAGTGTATCTCCTCGCAGTTCTGGACATTGCGGCAGAGCAACGAGAACGCCGTATAGATGCCCACGCCGAGCAGAGCCAACAATGTAACCGAAATCGATGTTCGGCGCGAGAACAGATTCCCATGATTGTTGTCATCGAAGACGCTGTACTTCTGGGCAATGTGGAAGCAGGCCGCATAGATCATGCCAAAGGTGACCGTATAACGATCGAGCTTCCATTGATGCCACCATTCGTGGATGTCGTCGTCTGTGGTCACGAACAACGCCTTCCAGGGACGCGTCACAAAGATCCGTTCGAAGAAGACCTCAGACATGAAGAGGACCGTAATGACGCCCAGGCAGCCAATGCATTTGCAAACCAAATACAGATAGTGCAGGGGATTGGCGTCCACGGAGGCGGATGTGATGCGCGGCGGCAGCGAGAGCACAAAATAGATGACGCACAGCCAGAACGAGAGCAGGGGCACAAAGTAATAGAATTGATACGGCCGGTTCATGCAGAAGCAGAGCAAAATGCTCAGAAAATTGAGCCGGAACATCGATTGAAAGAAACGGACGAACATCGAACCGGAGCCGCCCGTCTGCCAGATGTGCGTGAAGTGCGTGTAGCCGGTGAGAAAAAAATAGCCGGAAATTAACAGCTTGATGTGCATATGGATGGGCAGAATACGCTGCGCCCCGGTCATATAATAGATGAGGACGACCAGCAGGATCCAGCCACGCAGCTCGTCCGTCTGCTGCCGGTTGAGGACCTTGGTGAAGCGCGATTCCTCCGTAAAGAACAGACCCAGGGCGAACACATACGCGACGGGTATCCAGAAACTGAACTCCGAGTAGTATTTGTTCTCCTTCATGAAGAAATTGGTGCGATCGCACAGATAGAAATAGGCCAGGATGAGACCGAGCTGGGAGAGGGCCACCAGCGGCGTGCCGTAGTCCGTGATGAGCACGGCCAGCGCGTTAACCGGACGAAGGGAGTGCGACGAGGTGGAGGAGGAGGAGAACTCCTGCGGCTGTTGCTGCAGCGGCACGTAGAGCGTCTGGCCGCGCAGGTGGAGGAGCCAGCGGCGCAGGCACATGCCGCCGACGAGGGCAATGCAAACGCCAAAGAGAGCATAGGCGACAATCTGGAGACTGGTGTACGGCTCGGAGCTGCTGCAGCAGGTGCCATCGTTGTAGTTCATCTGATCGTTGCAGTACATGTTCCACAGCAGCTGCACCTCGAGCCGTTGGCCGTGCGCGCTCAGCCGATGCCCATCGATGGCATTGTCCAGCAGCCCGTTGGCAATCTGTCCGGCCGACTCCCAGACGCTGGCGTCCGTGTAGCGGAACACATTGCGCGCCACATTATTGAGCCGATCGATTTGGTCGTTGTGGACCAGCTTCCAGGTCGGCGGCAGCTGCTCCTCGTCGACACGCTCTGCCAGCTTCCAGAGGACGCGCGACGTTTGCGCCACCAGGCGATGGATGGGCGCCACGAGAAGCGTCAAATTGACGCTATATTGACGCAACAGCTCATCGGTGACGTTGCCAACGAGCAGCTGGCCATAGGTCAGGCCCATCACATAGACGGAGGACAGCTGCTTCTCCTGCTCCAGCTGATAGAGGCGATCGATCAGCGCCGGACTCACCTCCATGGCGCCAATATACTGCACGAGTATGTCCAGTTTCTTGTCCTCGAAGCGCGCAACATTCGCCCGCGCCGAGGCATTGTTATCGTACTCATCGTCCACGTCGTCGTCGCCGCCGCCGCCGACCGTCTCCTGCGGCAGCTGCAGCTGCTCCACGAAACGCTCATACAGATGCCGCACGCTCCTGTCCCCGATGAAGACGAAGTTGTTCTTGTTCCCAAAGAAGGCCAAATAGCGCAGGCAGCGTCGTGTGTCGCTGCAAATTGGAAAAAAGAGCGTGTGATAACGAAATTTCAATTTTGGTGAATCAGCAGCGATAAGGGCAGCTTAACCAACTGCGAGTGCGCTCGATCGCCAGATACCCTGTGTGCTCAAAACAGCCAAAGTGAGTCACGCTCGAGAGAGAAAGAAACCCAAACACTCCAAATTACATGTTTTTCCATGCCTGTCATCGCAAAGAAAACTATCGATATTTATCGATTTCAGCTAAACAGACAGAGTTATCGCTCAGTGGAAGATCTAAAAGAACATAAACTCCAAATTGACAGTGCCGTATTTCCCGTTTATAAACAAGCTGTAAACATACCAACAACAAAATTTGGACTAAAAATCGATATTTATCGATTTAACCTTAACAGGCAGAATTATCGATCAGGAACACAAACTCAAAATTGACAGTTCCTTATTTCCAGGTATAGAAAAGTTGTGCTTAACAATTATATGAATCTGCAGAGGTAGGGTATATGTCTGTAGGGTAGGGTATATACATGTAGGAGTAGGGTATACACCTTAGAAATTCCTTGAAAAAGGCAGCTGTGAATTGTTATTGGCCAGGAACTCTGTTAAAACACAAGAAAGTCTTTTCCGAATTTAGTTGCCTCTCTGCGCACAAAGTGTACATTAAAAATCGATAACTATTGATTTCCGATAAGCCTGAGCCTCTATCGATAACTTGAAACAGACCAGTAAAAATGTTTCAATTTTGAAGTTTTACTTCAGACAGACAAACGAACGGACAAGTGATGTGAATATGCCCCAATTTATGCATTTTTCAATGGGTATGTGGGGTTGGGCCCCTCGACTCACGTGTAGGAGTACTTGTGCATCATGCAGCCGTAGGGCTGCCATTCGTTGTCGCCCTTGAAGCGGCCCTTGGAGAGCAGCCATTGGCAGGAGTCGCTGCCTGTGAACGAGAGAAAGGGAGGGATATAGAGAAAGCGAAAAAAGATTAAATCAAACGGGATGCCACAGATCGATAGGTGAATTTATCGATAACGCACCGTAGTTCCAATTGAGCAGGCCGTGGTAGAGCACAAAGCCGAGCACCAGCAGCAGGGCCACCTTTTTGGCATTTGTCGCATTCAGCTGTTCCATAAACAGATCCGCCCGGGTCGGTATGCGCTGGACACCGTCCTCCGAGGAGCTGCCAATGCAAATGCCGCCCAGCTCGCCAGCGCTGTTGTTCCCAGCCGCAGCAGCAGCAGCGGCGGCAGCAGCGCGCAGCTCGCGCAACTCCATGGTAAGCGCGCTCGCAAATCTCAGTCGTTGGCAGTGATGAGTGTAGCTTTTACCTGCTGGCCGTTTGCATCTTTGGCCCAATTTTTGTGCTGTCCTTCCCGTTGCACACGCTTTTCACAGCGCAGTAACTCGGTTTATGCAGCCGTTGATTTGCTTTGCGCTACAGCCGGCCGATAGGCGGCCCTTTTGCTATTTCAATTAATCGTCGTGCCGCCCCCAACCAATCAGCTGTTCGATAACTCCTAATCGATATGCAAATTTGTGCCAGTTGCAGCGAAATACTCTGTGACGTCACAATCACATAACGGAATTTGCGGATAAATTGTATAAAACATGCTGACGTCACAAGTGCACATTTTACATCATTTCACAGCAATGCAATTTAAACTTTTTAAACTGCAAATAGCATAAATTTTTTGAAAAATGTTCCTTCTCAGCATACATTTAACACATATTCAAACCGCGCGCCAACTGCCAACTGAGAGAGCATTAAGAATTCTCAACACTACTTTACTGCTGCAAAGACACTTGTGTAACCTGCCATTTCATTTTATAAAAGCTACAAATAGCACACATTAATATTAAAAAAGAAAAGAAAAATATTCCTTTTCAGCAAACGCGTTTTATAATTTTAGCACAATTCTATATATATCAAGTGCCACGCACACATATTCAAATTGCGCGCCAACGGCAAAGTAAGTGAGCATTAAGAATTCTCAACACTACTTCGCTGCTTCCATTTCGCTTCATGGGGCGAATTCATTTTGCCGGCAGTCTGCATTTGTAAACGAGATGAGGAAACGCTAACAATTTCGTAAATTGCGTTCTATTTACAGAGAGCAAAATGCACGATTTGCGCGCCTTAAACAACTGCGAGGTGTTTAAACAAATACGCGCCGAGCTGGTCGCCTTCCATACGAAGACCAAGCGTCTGAACAGCTTCATTTATTTCAGCGGCAAGTCTTTCATCTTGTGCAAAATTATTGTTTAATCTAAATATTTCTTTGGATTTCCGCAGGCAACGAGGAGAACATACGAAATGTAGCGGAACGCGTGCGGCACGTGCTGCTGGAGCACAGCCTCGTCGAGCAGCAGCCGGACCAATCCTCGACGCAGCCCCAATCCTCGCCGCAGTCGCAATCCTCGCAGCTGGTCAAACCGAATCCCTGCGCCGATCTCGACCAGCTGCGCGGCACACTCATGTATCTGGTTCTCAATAGCGTGGTGGGCAAGAGCCCCAAGGAGGAGCAGGAGCTGGCACGCTGGAATCCGCAGTGTGTGCACCTGCTCAAACAGTTCCCGGAGCCGTTGCCCCAGCTTCTAACCGTGAGCATCCTGCTGCTCTGCGGCCTGGACCAGATACTGTTCGAGTTCCTGGCCTGCGGACCGCTGTGGCTGACCACGCAGTACTTCGATTGCTACAACAATCTGCTCGGACACTTGGTGCCCGGCAAACGGCAGATGCTACCGTTCATCGGCGGCGCCCTGTCCGCCGTGACCAAGTCCATTTGCTATCAGGCGCAGCCCCGTCCCAGCCTGGTGGACAATGCCCTGCGGCTGCTGCAGCGACATTTGCTGAACAGCGAGGAGCGGCTACGCGCGCTGAGCTCCAAGAAACGCCAGCGCTATCTGGGCGAGGCCATGTGCCAGCTGCTCGACGTGCTGCTGGATATATTCGCTGCACTGCAGCCGGAGTCGCAGTCGGAGCTGGGGTCAAAGCTGCCGGCCTACTTTCTGGTCTACGCGCTGCACACGCCCGTAGCCCAGGAGCCGCCGCCGGCGGGGCCGTCGGAGTCCTCTGCGGAACTTCGCGAATTTGGACGCAAGCTGATGGACACGCTGCAGCTGCTGCTGCATCACATCAGCGTGGATACGTACATGGCCTGGCAGGAGCTGATGCCCACCGGCCAGCTGCTCTTCCACCTGCAGGCGCACGTAGGCAATAAGTGCCGTGCGCTCAGCCAGCTGCTGGTTAAAGATGAGGTGCTCCGGACGCACACGCTGCGCGGGCAGCTGGCCATTTTTGAGGAGGGCGCGCAGACGTTCGAGCAGCGCCTGGACACGCTCACCCTGGGCGAGCTGCTCGGCCTGCTCGATGGCCAAATGGGCGCCGTGCCCGACGAGCAGCTCCTCGCCGCGCTCAACGAGTTGCTGCGTCGTCCAATTTGCTTCGGCAACGAGGAGTGCGTCGAGACGCTGGCCGGGCACATCCACCTGCTCGGTGCAGCCCATGCGCAGCTCATGCTGGAGCATTTGGGTCAGGTGCTGAAGCTGGAGGAACTGCAGCCGGACGACGACTCTGACTCTGATCCGAATGCACCTTACGCCGAGCTGCTGCAAAGCGTTTTGTTGCCCATCTTTCAGACGCGCTGCAGCAGCCATGAGAAGCTGCAGTTGCTCCACAAACGCGACCAGCTGCAGCTGCTCAGCCGCTTTTCGTTCGCCCGCGACAATCTCAGCTCGCGTCGCATCTATTTCTACAATCAGCTGGGCTGCTCCGTCGAGCGCTTTCCCCTAGATCAGTTTCTCGATCTGTGCTACGAGGAGCCGGCGCAGACCTGGCTCGGCCTTGCCCAGCTGGCCATGAGCCATCGACGCTATGCCACGCTCTACTGGCACATCGCCGCCCGCTGCTCGCCCCATTCCCAGCAGCACGTGGGATACACCGTGCGCTGCCTGCTCCTGGACGAGCGTCTGCTCTCGCTGCCGGATCAGAGCTCCGGGGATCTGCTCGTGCGGCTCTACGAGCAGCCGGTTCTATTGAATGGCATGCGCTATCGCCAGGTGATCAAATACCGTCGCCGGCTGCATCCCCTCCGCCCTCTCCGCCTGCGCGAGCTGGCGCTCAATCTGAGCCTGGACGCGCCGCCGTACACCGCCCGGGAGCTGCAGTCGGGCCAGGACAACTATCTGTCCGCCTGCGCCGCGGGCCTCGCCCGATTCAGCGAGACGCGCAACAACGCGGCGCTCGAGCGGCTGCTGAGGACGCTGCTCAGCCTGGAGGCCGTGGAGCAGCGCATCGTGCGCTTCAGCCGAAAATCGTGCAAGGAGCAGCGACGTCGTCTCGCCCAGGCGCCCGAGCACAGGCTGCAGCTGGCGCGTCACAAACTGCAGCTGGCCCGGGGCTATGTGCGCCTGCACGGATCGCTCGGCTCGTGGCGGATCGGCAACTGGACGCTGGCCTCGCAGATCGTGCTCGTCATGGATCAGCTACGCGGCACGCTCGAGAACTTTGAGCTGGCACGGATCGCAGTGCTTGACCAAGTCGTCGAATACCACGTGAACAACATGGCCCGAGCCATGCTCATCGCGCCAGGTGAGCCAGACCCTAGAAAAGCTGGAGAAGATTCATATAATAATCCTCTGATCCTTGCAGAGCTGCAGCAGCGGCTGGCGCAGCTGATCGGCGGCGAGCTGCAGCATCCGCAACTGTGGAAGGGCGACCAGCTGGCCGCGCTGCTGGAGGATCCCGACAAGAAACGCGAGCCCAACGAGTACGCAAGGGTAAAAAGAGGACGAATTTATAATATAATTTATAATTTAACAATACATCATTTGCAGCTGCTGCGCCAGGCCTCGACGCTGGAGGCCGTCAATCTGCTGAGCGGCGCCATCCGGCACAAGGTGGACTCCGTGGTCATGCACAGCCTGGCCGACGAGGTGAACCGGCTGAACTCGCCGAATGCCCAGCATGCCTATGGCTTCCTGTTCAAGTGCTATATGCTTGCGCTTAACCAGGAGCTGATTGGCGGCGCCAGCGCCAGCGAATATCCACGTCTGATCGAGCATATTTTGCGCACGCCCAAGCTGCGCATGCCCGAGAATCTTTTGGCGGCCGTCGAAAATCTGAAGATCCTGCTCGGCCCGGCGGGCATTGTGGGCAAGACGAGCATTCTTCAGCATGTCAGCCAGAGTCTATCCATGTCGGCGAACAATTAAACTAAGTATTACATATGTTCAACAAAATGAATAAGAAATATATGCATATAAACAATTACCACTATCTATACAAACGTGTTTGTTCTGTTACCTAAGTATCTGATCGTTTAAATTTGGCGCGCTGAATTCGCCGCTGCGCTGCCACCTGGTTGGACGCAGCGTCGCATTGCTGTACAGTGTCGTTGCAGCGTTGCCGCATTTTGGCTGATCTGGCAACTTTAAATGCCGGCTGGTCTGGTACGCTATGGCTGACGCATGCGTCTGACGTACATATGTATGACGGCGGTGACTGAATTTTTTTTTGCATACGAAAAATTCACTGCTAAAAGTACGAACCTAAAGTGCGTGTAATTTAACGTAAAAGTCAGTTTGAAAGCGATACGTATTAATCGAATTGCACATTAGCAGCTCGAGTGAATTGCAAACAACACGTTGATCGTCAGTTTTTGCACGCAACAACCTCGTGTATTTAATTTTTTTGCGCATACATTTACCGATATTTTGGTGGCTACACAGACATAAGGCACAGCAGACACACAACCATAGCGACAACGCAACGCAACGCAACGCAGCGACGACGACGACGACAAGAACGAGCGACGACGACGACGACGACGACGACGGCGACGACGTGAAGCGCAGTGAAGAAGAAAAAAAAAAACAAGCGAAATCGAAAGCAAAATTTGTCGAGTCGCGTCAAAAATCTTAAAAGTGTGTGCTAAGCTGAAAGAATTCGAAACAAAAGTAGTTCGAAACTCCAAAATAGAATAGCGCAAAACACACACACACACACACACAAACACACATACACAGAACGTAAGTCCAACAAAAAAACCAAAAAGGTAACAAATATATAATTGCAATAGCCACAATTGTTCCCATTGTTCCCAATTATTCCCCCAGGCAGAAGAAGAAGCAGCAGCAGCGCAGCATCGTTGCAAATTACAGCCAAGAGGACGACAGGAATCGGCAGTGACGTATACAACTAATACTACTATCAGCAAGAGCAGCAACAGCAGCAGCAGCGGTAGCAGCAGCAGCAGCAGCACAACAACCACATCAAAATGAATAAAGCACCACAATTTGAAGTTCCGCTGACCATTGAGCCAGAGCATGAGTTGCGCTTTATTGGTAAGTCTATGTATGTGTGTTGGTGTGAATTTGAATTCAAAAAAAGAAGAAGAAGCAAGCAGTCAGTGTGTAGAGCTGCATTTGCAGCTCTTGCATTTGTTTTGTTTTGGACTTGACATCATGGGCCATCCAAAGAGAAGGTCACTTATGCCTATGTGTGTGTGTTAGTGGCGGCATATCGATCACTTTTATCCAGCGATGGGCAAGTGAATGCGTATTGTAAACATTGCTACAAAGTGCTGCTGGCGGCGACCGCCGAGCAAACTGCAAAGTTCACACACACACACACACACACGTACACATGCCGACGACTAGCAGGGCCGCTTCTTCTCGTTTCTCTTTTTCTCTCTATCTCTCTATTCACTTTGCGTTATTTTTTACGTTTGGCCACAGCTTATCAATAATTTTGTTGTTTTAACTTTTTTTCCTTTCTGTTTTTTGACATATTTTGAGGGTACGTGTGTGCGGCGGCTGTTTTGGCATGTTGCTGCCACCAGCGCTGCGACCGCGAGCAGCGGCAGCGCCAGCAACTGGCGTCGTTTCACATGGAAATGCCGCCGCTCTACGTTCTCTCCCTCTCTGTCTCTCTCGCGCTTACACTTTGCGCGCGCTCTCCCTTTCCCTTGAGTTTTTGTGAGAAAAAAACCTTTGCCGCGCGCTGTCTTGGTCGCTCGCCTTTTGGCCAAGATTTTATTTTTATACTCAACAGCTTTTCATGAGCCATTTTTCCTTTTATTTTTTGAATTTTGGCCAAATAACAACAACAATGCATATGACAACACACTTTGATTTCTAGTGCGCGCACAGTGGAACGCATTCACAATTGCCAATGGCCACACACGAAAAGCTGTAAACAGGTCACATTTTTGCTCTTGATGTCCACTGTACACATGTGCGTGTATTAGTATTAAGCACACACGCACACACATGCATAAACATGTCGCCTGTCGCTTACCATTTCCCCAACGATCGGTGACAGAATGTCCACACGCACACACACACACGCACACACACACACGCACACACACACACAACTGTACGTACGTGTGTATTGGGCGTCTTATTGAATGAGTTTTCCTTCGAAATAAAACAAAATCAAAGAAGCACCAAAATTTCTTGCATGTGCGTGTGCGTTTCTTTACGTGTGTGTGTGTGTGTGTGTGTGCGAGTGCATGTGTGTGTGTGTGTGTGTGTGTGTGGTGTTTGCTTTTAATTCAATTAATTTAACATGAAAAACCAAAACTAAGTTATTACTTGCAACGCGCCGACGCCTAGATACCCTACAAAAACGATCGGATACTCGATGAGACGCTCGCTGAGGACAACTTTGCTGACATGTCAGGAGCTTAGCTGACAAACTCATTGACAAGTCATCAACAGTGTCTTGTCTATTTGTATATACCTTGACTATATATACTATAATCTTAATGTGAACTATATTTCGTGCTTGAAAAGCACATTAAAACTAACTAAAACACAACTTTTCTCATTCAAAATGATGCGACATGTCCTGCAAGACAACCCTCAGGACAGGTCATTAAGCGCGTCTTGCGCTTGACTGCATAGAAGAGTTTATCGAATTTTATACAAAAACTCTTATTACATATCGGAAAAGCGCAACTTTTCTCATTCATGCCATTTGTCATGCAAGACAACCCGCAGGACAGGTCATTGAACGTGTCTTGGCTTTGACTTCATAGAAGAGTTCAACGAATTTCATTTGTCACATAGCCAATGTATCCAATCGGAATTTGTATACGAAAAGTGACGCAATCTAGAAAACATGTAGCTCGGGAATTCTCGCTGCTTTGACTGACTCGAACCAAAGTTCAAATGCCAATATTTATATGTATATATATGTGTGTTTATATGCTTTTATTTGCAGGTCCATTCAATAGACCCGTGGTGACAATCATGACCCTGAAAAACAACTCGGCCATGACGCTGGTCTTCAAGATCAAGACCACGGCTCCGAAGCGCTATTGCGTGCGTCCAAACATTGGCAAGATTGCGCCCTATCGTTCGACGCAGGTGGAAAGTGAGTGAAAAGCTGGCAAGCAATTCAAAATTCTTATTATGATTAACTTTATTCGCTTCGCTTCTCTTTGCAGTCTGCCTGCAGCCCTTCATGTACGATCAGCAGGAAAAGAACAAGCACAAGTTTATGGTGCAGAGCGTCCTGGCACCGCAGGATGCCGATTTGACTGATCTAAACAAGTTGGTAAGCATCTACCGCCCAGACCCTAACCCTGGCCTTGTCTCTCTCCAAAGGTTTCCTGCCACGAGCAGAAAGAAGCATCTTTAACGAAGTAAATAGAAGTAGTTTTTAAAGCCTTGCAAAAGGCTGTATACACACTCTTGTAAGGCCGTTTTGATAAAAATCGGACTCTAAGCTCCGAGTATTCAACTCGAATTCATGTAAAGCTAGCCTCTGCTTGAGGCCAGAATGTCTGTCAAGGGAAATTCCCCAGTTAAATGCTCCTTGACCTTGGCCTATTAATTGATGTTGTTTGTTGTTGTTGCAGTGGCGGGAACTGGAGCCGGATCAGCTAATGGACGCCAAGCTAAAGTGCGTATTCGAAATGCCGCCCGCCGAGGCGAACGCCGAGAACAACAGCGCTGCCGGCGGCGGCGGCAACAATGCCAGCGCCGGCGGCAGCTCGGGCAACAATCCGCCCAACTCACTCAGCACAGGCGAGACGCTCAAGAGCGATGCGCCGGCAATGTCCGCCGTGGTCCAGGTGCGTCTCCCATGATATATATATTGTCATACTTTACAACTATATATCCTTGTAAATTGCAGTCGTCGAATCTGTCCGATGCTGCGGAGCATGCCGAGGCCCTGGCGGCCGAGCTTAAGGAGGTACGCGATCAATACAGCGAACTGCGAAAAGAGAATCTACATTTGAAGGTAAAACCAATTCTCTAACTATTTGATGTCTGCATAAAATGCTAGTTTCTTTGTCAAAGACGTTCAAACAAACATTTTCAAGTCGTGAACTAGATCGGTTAGTTCATGAACGATTCGGTTCAATTGTGCAGAAACAATTCTTTCCGTTGAGCCTATCTCTATATATATATATGTATATATGCTAGCGGGTAGAAATACCCTCAAAGATCTTTGAATTTGATTTTGATCACCGTTCGAACGGTAAACAACTAATTTCAATCGTTTTTCGCCAATTTTCCACAGTTGCGGGTGGAATTTCCCAAACACGTAATCATTAGGTTCTTATGTAAAACTTTGGAAGTAAGTTTGAAGCAAATAGAACAAAACTTGGAAATGATTGAATCGCAGTTTCCACCTAGGAAGCTTATCGCTGAATAAGTAAATAGATTTGAAGAACCAGTTCAATTGAGCTTGGCATATGAACGAATGAATAAATTCAAAGGATTCTTTGAAGAACTAGTTCAAGTTCAAACTAATGATTAAGTTTAATAGGTTGTTTTAAGAAACAGTGCAACTAAACAAATTATACAAACTAAAGAACCAATTCGATGGAAGTTAATATACAAGCAAATGAATAAGCTCAATAGATTCTTTGAAGAACTAGCTCAATTGAACTTAGTACACAAACTAATGAATAAGTTCAATTGAACAAATTCTACAAACTAGTCAATAAGCTCAATAGATTGTTTGAAGAAACAGTTCAATGGAACAGTATAAAAACTAATGATTATTTGAGGAACCAGTTCAATTGCAAACTAATGAACAAGTTCAATAGCTTGTTTGAAGAACCAGTTCAATTGAACAAGTTATACCACTAACCATACAACATATAGACTGGACAAGTGAGCCAAACGTGGTCCCCGTCGATTTATATGCGGCTGGTCCAAAGTCGCCTTCGTTTTTGTTCGGGTCCGAGAGCGGCCGCACGCTCTAACAGAGAGCGTGTGTACAAAATACATAAGACATGTGTGAGGGAAGGGCAAAGCTGATCTTTTTTATTCCCTTTATTCGCTCACACTACAGGAAACTGCTTTTGCTTACTCTCAGTGCTCTTTCATATTGTCTATTTACCGTTTAACTGTCTGTATGTGTATGTGTCCGACAAGCAAAAATACCCACAAATTTAAGATTTCTCAAATCTCGGACGCATTTCTTCTCTTTCAAAGGGGCGGGTAATATGAAATCATAAAAGGGTTTGCCACGTCGATGCGAAATTCTTGCATTTTATCTCGATATCGTTGGTAAGGGTACCCATGCGTTGGCATGTGTGCATTTACATTTGTTGGACTTGCCATATTCACGCACACTTGCATATTTTGTATATGAATAGAAGCATTTATGCGCTTGTGTGCCTGTTGGTTGCCAGCCTGACTGTCCCTGTCGCAAATTTATGAAGATTTTTGGATTTTTGATATTCGGCCTTTACACACAGACACACACTCACACAAATGTGTGTGAATGGGCAGATATAGAATGGGCGCAATTGAAAATTTCATGATCACAAATATACCAAATTCAAAGAAGGAGCGATATACATATATTCATAGTCTTAATAATTTTATTTATTTATTAATTAATTAATTTAATTTCAATATTAATAAAATAATTTAAGTGAACAGTCGCTTGACCTACAAATGCAAGTACAGGTGCTTGCCAAATTTTTACCCTTTCGGCCTAACAATTCTAATAATTCATTTATCAATGCAAACCCGAAATCATAAAAAAGAAGGGCGCGCGTCAGACGCGTGCCAATCTTGAAATTTTCAATTGCGCCCATTCTATATCTGCCCATTCACACACATTTGTGTGAGTGTGTGTCTGTGTGTAAAGGCCGAATATCAAAAATCCAAAAATCTTCATAAATTTGCGACAGGGACAGTCAGGCTGGCAACCAACAGGCACACAAGCGCATAAATGCTTCTATTCATATACAAAATATGCAAGTGTGCGTGAATATGGCAAGTCCAACAAATGTAAATGCACACATGCCAACGCATGGGTACCCTTACCAACGATATCGAGATAAAATGCAAGAATTTCGCATCGACGTGGCAAACCCTTTTATGATTTCATATTACCCGCCCCTTTGAAAGAGAAGAAATGCGTCCGAGATTTGAGAAATCTTAAATTTGTGGGTATTTTTGCTTGTCGGACACATACACATACAGACAGTTAAACGGTAAATAGACAATATGAAAGAGCACTGAGAGTAAGCAAAAGCAGTTTCCTGTAGTGTGAGCGAATAAAGGGAATAAAAAAGATCAGCTTTGCCCTTCCCTCACACATGTCTTATGTATTTTGTACACACGCTCTCTGTTAGAGCGTGCGGCCGCTCTCGGACCCGAACAAAAACGAAGGCGACTTTGGACCAGCCGCATATAAATCGACGGGGACCACGTTTGGCTCACTTGTCCAGTCTATATGTTGTATGGTTAGTGGTTATACCAAACAAATGAATGAGCTCAATAGATTCTTTGAAGAACCAGTTCAAGTAAAAACTAATGATTAGGTTCAATAGATTGTTTGAAGAACCAGTTCCATTGATCAAATTATGCAAACTAATGTGTGTTTTTTTTATCAATCTCTTTTTCCCCTCCCCGTTTCAAGGATCAAATTACACGCTATCGGAGCTCTCCGGCCAACAAGCAAATCAACGAGCCGTACGCTCCAGTTCTGGCTGAAAAACAGATTCCGGTCTTTTATATTGCAATTGCAATTGCTGCGGCCATTTTGGGTCTGTTGCTGGGCAAATTTCTGCTCTGAATGCCATAAATACAACAACAACAGCAACAACAACAACAGCAGCAACAACAACAACAGCAGCAACAACAACAACAACAAATAGCAACAACAACAACGAACACAGCAACAACAACAACAACAACAGAAACTAAAACAACAGCCACAAAATCCATTCTTGTATGTGGCAAATTCCCAAAAAGTTCAACATTTGTTTAAATATTTGCTCACTTGAAATTAATAATCATTTCTGTTAAACTCAACTTTTCTGTTAAACTTCTGTTAAGCTAAACAACAACAGCAAGAAGTAGAAGAAGAAGAAGAATAACATTGTCAAAGTATTAATTCAATTGAGCAAAATTTGAAATTGGTTTTGGCCATCGAAACTGTCAAAATTATGTACTCACACACACATACATATATATATATACACACACAGAGACACACACACAGAGGCACACACAGACACACACACACACATAGACACGTAAAGGACACATGTTTAGATAATGTAATTGTTAAAGTAAAAAAACACAAAAGAAAAATAACCGTAAGCAAAACTGCAATTTGCATCATAAAGTAATCGGCAAACTAACTAAAGCAGAGCCCAAAGCGGGCGACAGAGAAAGAGAAATAGATAGAGAGAGAGAGAGACGGGTAGAGACAGTTGTCTCTCTTGCTCTCTACCTTCGCTTCGTATACAGCCAGCAGCCAGTCAATCATTTGCATGCACTATACAGAGCGTGCTCCCCCCTCTTGTCTCGCTCTCTCTCTCTCTCACACCCTCTCTTCCTCTTTTACTGTTACGTACTCTCTCTCTCACTCACTCTATCGCTCCATCTTGTGTTGAATGCGGCGTTGCGCGTGCGTTGTTGCATTTGCTGCTTACACAAAACTTTTACCGCATAACCTGCACACACACACACACACACACATGATCCATATATTTATATGCACACACACGCGACACACACACACATAAGACACACGCACGCACACACACACACACACTCACATATATTAAATGGTTTTTGTTGTTCTGCGAGAAGAAGAAGCTAGCTAGAAAACTCCGCACGCGCGCCCGAACGCAAGGAATTGTTTCAGCATGCTGGGGGGAAGGAAGGAACGAAGAAAGGATAAACAAACAAAGTTATATATATATATTTAAAAATTATCATTATTGTTTTATTGCACTTGCATTTACTTTTAATTCAATTTTTGGATTTGCTACGGTTCATTTGCCAAGTATCAACATGCATATACATATGTAAACACATTAACTGTAAACAAACACACACACACGCTCACACACACACGCGCGAAATAAATGTCAAAGAGAAACAAACATGCATATTATGAATTTATATAAATGTGTATGTATTTGTGTTGTTGCAAATTCCTAAAAAAAAAAACAAAAAAAAAAATAAATAAAAAAATACACTGCAAAAAAAATACACTGCAAAAGTTTCTATTCGCTGACAAATGCATGTGAAAAGTGTGCGTAAAATAGAAAAGAAAAAAACACAAATAATATATGCATATAAAGAGAATTCAATCAATTTTTTATAAACATTATTGACGAAAACTGTTAAAAGAAGAAGCAGAAACGGAAGCAGAAGAAGAAGAAACACACATAAATACACATTGTTAATGCAGTTTATGGGTTTAGCGTATTTCTATATAAAATGTAAATTACTTTCTCTTTTTTTTTTTCTCCAAAATGAATTTTTTTTTTTTTTAATATATATATATATACATAAACATAAACATATGCGAAACATCTATATTTGTATTATCTGAAACATGTACTATATATAAAAAAAGAAAAAAAATGGAAGCGACAATTCGACAAATGTTTGGTTTACACACTTTGCAAGGCATTGAAAAGGGTATAAAGATTTATATATATATATATGGATGCTGTACTTTCATACGCATGATTTCGTATTATAAATGTTTAAACTAGAAATACACTCAACAAAAACAAAAGCGAAAACAAAAGCAAAAACAAAAGCGAAAGCGAAAACAAAATGCAAATTAACGCAAGAATCATACGCAAATGTACTTGATGTCAGCTGTAGCAAGGAAATCCAAACAAACAAACAAACAAAAAGAAGAAACTTAATAAAAATGAAATGAAATTCAATTGAACAAATGTTTAGCTGCGAAATTCCAAATGCTTTGACGAAATGAGAGTTTGCATAAAAAGCCCAAAACGGAATTTGAATGAAATAACAAAAGAAAAAAAACTAATATTTACAGCATGAATCTTAAAAGCTAAGTGTTTTTTTCTCAAAGGAAAATAAAAAACAAAAAAAAAACCAAAACAAATAAAAACATTGTTAATTAAACATCAAATATCATTTAAAACGAAAATTGAAATAAATTAGCAGCCGCTGTTGCTCATACTCATAATCAAACAACGCGCCAAATGCGACTTATCGTTGGGTGGCCGATTAATTTGCATGTCAAATATCGCTTAAGCGTGCCAGCGCTATCGCTGTCGCTAGCGCCCAAGCCACATATCGATAGTTATGCAAGAGATTAATCGATTCAACGATGCGCAGCTTGTGGTATCGATGCCGGACTGCTTGAAGCTTTTGGCTTTTGGCCCGCCGCAACGGGCAAAACAGTTTGCGACTGACAACGCACCGCATCCCATTGTCCTGCCTGTGATGCTGTAGTCCTGTACCTGAGTGTAAACAAATCGCACGTGCTAAAAATAACTGCTAATCACAGTCTACTCAATTGTAGGACAACAAATGGTGACAAATTCTATTACATATACATTTTCAACGATTTGAATCTACATACTGCATACTTTTGCGCGCCAAATGTGTTTTTTTTTGTTTTTTGTTTTCAGTTTTGTTTTTTGTTTAGCGGAAATGCATTTAATCTAAACACCAGTTCAACTCAAAGGGAAACTCATAATTAAGTTATCTCTACCTGCCAGTAGAGGGCGGGCAATGCGGAGGCCAGGTGAGCGCCAGGACATGCGAGCACGCGCTCAACACAATTAGCTGTGTTTTATTTTTAAAGCAAGCACACACACACACACACATACTCAAAGAGATGCTGCTCCAATCACACATGCACAATTAATGCGTCCTCGCACTCAATGCCAAGGACCAACAGCAACTGCAACAAGTAGCCACACAATCAGGCGGGCATCACACACACACACACACGCACACACGCCCATTTAATTGCTGACACTCAATGCACACACGTGTAGTCTACTTATATCTGCATGCACATATACATACATGCGCACGCATGTGTGTGTGTGTATGCTAATGCCTTTATACAGCGAAAGCTTGTCCACGGTTCCCGCTTGAACATAACTGTGCTTAGAAAATAATTTGAATAAAACAAGCGAGTCAAGTTAGAGCCTGACTGCCAGATACCCTGTTGATACACACGTTCCAGCTTCCGCTCTCCTCTCTCTCCCTCTCTCTCTCTCCGCTGTACATACACAAACGCGCTGTGCTTCTTCTTCTTTCCGAACAATGCATCGCAAAAGCAGTGTTGCTTAACTTCGGTGCGATCTTTCGCTCGCCCTCTCTCTCTCTCGCTCTCTCTCGATCTGATAACAAAGCGCAAGGCTTTACCGTTTGAAATGAGCTTCGCTTGATATGAATTTTGAATGCGAAGCGGAATCAAAGAGTGAAAACATCTTCATCTGCTTAAATCACGCTGCAGCAAAAGATCTCTTAAGCCTGCTTTAAAGCTGTTTGCTTGAAGGATATTTCGTATGAAAAATAGCACAGTTAAATCTCGTTTAAAAAAATGACCTAAGCTGGCTTTTGTTTTTAACGGTCGCATCCCTCATTAGTTGGTCAGCTTAACTAGTTGGAGCTTATGAATTAAATTTTTTTTTTTTTTTCAAAGGAAATGTACTTGGGGTCAGCTTAAGCTAATTAGTGAACTAATCAAATAAATGATAAAATAAACAAGGACAAGCTTGTCGCAGGCTGAGCATCCAGCTGCCAGCCAGTGTTGGCAAATGTTGCTGCACAAAAGTAGCTAGAAAAAGCTAGTTTAGCTTGCTGCACATAAGTTGTTCGGAAAAAAAAGCTAAATGCATTTAAAATCTGACTGTTTTCGGCTGACGAGCTCTGCAAATGGCCACATTTGGCTGCAATAACGCCGAGTCGGCAACCCTGGCAACATTTTAGCTCCCCTTCCCGCTCGGCTCTCGCGGCCACATTCTCTCCCCCATTCTCAGAAATTGCGTCTATTTTGGAGCGGTCCTCGACCAAGCCAGGACCCACGCGGCCATCCTTTGCGATCCCATAATCCGCTTTGCAATGCGCGTCCTTTGGTCCCTTCTCCCTTTTCGCTTTGTCCATACATCAGCGCAATTTTTCTGCTTAATTGTGGAGCATGCGGCATTACATAATTGAAATGCTTGCGAATAAAAATTGTTCGCTTTGAAATCTTTCGTATGAATTTCTTTTTGCGCTAGCTCAAAACTCCTTCCCAGTGCGACCCGAGGGTCGAGCTAAACACACCCCCACACACAAACACAAACACACACACACACGCGCGCACACACACGCACACTCTCACACACTTATTTAAGTATATTCCATCAAAATTTCAATAGGCTTTATTTGCGGCCGTTAAGCCTGGGAGTCGGGCGGCTCGACAGAAAATCAATAAATCTAGATTTAATGAGTTTGCAATATTTGGCAGCAGCTCTTCCCCCCTCTTCCTCCCCCTCCCTCCCTCTTAGTATTCCCAATAGAATTTGATTGCCCGGAAAAAAAGGGGTTAAAAATCGTGAAGGGAATTTTCTTAGTCGAATTCCGGCTGCTGGCAGCCATTTTGCTGCAAGGCTATGCATGAGAATAGCTGATTTTAGCAGCGAACTTTTCAGCAACGCATGAAAAAAACCTGACTTAAGCAGCGACGCTTTCAGGACCTTATCCAGGAACAGGAAGTATTTACTTTTTCGTGTAGCTATTTGCGTATTGAAATTCTGCTTACCAGAAAGGACATGTTGCAAGGATCTACTGTGTCCCTTCACACACACACACACACACACACGCACACAGATATTAGGGGCCAGCTCTAGCAGGGACTTACCTTTATCCGGCTCCATTTGGCCGTGAACCCAACTCAAGTTGCGAGCTCCTGACACGTGCTTCCGGCGTCTTCAATCAGCCTCTTTTCATTGACAGGATGCTGCCCTGAAGGACACCAGCTGGAATGTGGACAGCATGACGACCGCCAACATTGACTACGACTATTTGCTCAAGTTCCTGGTGCTCGGCGACTCCGGCGTGGGCAAGACCTGCCTCCTCTATCAGTATACGGACGGCAGATTTCACTCTCAGTTCATATCTACGGTCGGCATTGACTTTCGCGAGAAGCGTCTGGTGAGAGGACCCTACCCCCCAATCCCCCTTCTCCTTTCCCCCTTCTTATTTAGGGATTTGTGTGCTCCTCCGGCTTAGGTTTACAACTCGCGTGGGAGGCGGCATCGCATTCATTTGCAGATCTGGGATACGGCCGGGCAGGAACGCTTCCGTTCGCTGACGACGGCCTTCTATCGGGATGCGATGGGCTTTCTGCTGATCTTTGATCTGACCAGCCAGAAGTCGTTCTTGGAGATAACCAATTGGCTGGAACAGCTGCGCATGCACGCCTACACGGAGGATCCAGACGTGGTGCTCTGCGGCAACAAATGCGACCTGCTGCAGCTGCGCGTCGTCAGCCGGGAACAGGTGGCCGCATTGGCGCAACGCTATCGTCTGCCCTACATCGAGACGAGCGCCTGCACCGGCGCCAACATACAGCAGGCTGTCGAGCTGCTCGTGGGCCGTGTCATGGAACGGATCGAGAACGCGGTCGGCAATCGCGATTTCTCCCTGCTAATGGCTCAGTCCCGCCGGCTGCCCAACCTTGCCTACGGCCCGGAGCTCGTCCGTCTGCATCAGGCCAGCGACAATCCGCCGCGCCGCAATTGCAACTGCTAGGTCCAGCCGGGAGTCGGGATGCCGGGAGCCGAAGCTTACCTAAATCCATATCAAATTCAATTATATCACGTTTTATTGCGTTTATCTATGTGTGTCTGTAAATAAATGTTGCTTGTTGATTGTTAATTCCAACGGAAGCGTCAACCCATTCCAAACGCGGGATCCTAGGTCCCTATTAAGACTTCTGCAAAGGTTGACACGATTTGGAGGAGGGCGGGAACCACTTTGACATCTCTTTTGCAGCTGTCCAGGTCTATGCAAAACAATATTCCGTTTTCTTGGAAGATGGGAAAATAGGAATTTGATCAACCGATGGCCTTGGACTCGCCCGCAACCTACTCGGAACGAAGAGTCCTAGGTCTCTATTACGACTTCCGCAAAGGTTGTTAGCATAAGGAAGACGGACAGAGGGGGAGGCGTTCATATTAAAATCTCTTTTGGACTTGTCAGCTCTTTTTAAAACAACATTCCGTTATCTGGGAAGATGGGATGAAAGATAGGAAGGATGTTTCCTTGGGATCCAACAGAACCCTTCAAGCAAGCCCCACGTTGAGCTAACCCACCCAAATTAAATATGGAGACAACGGGTTACTAGCTACATTAATTTATTAACTCCCAGTGCCTAGCCTCTTGACCACAGCCAGTAGAAGGCGCTGCCTAGCCAGAGCCAGATCTGTGGAGCTGCCGACAGCTTGGAGCTGCTGTTCCGCTCCTCGATCCATTGCCGGTAATACTGGACGTCCGCATAGACGCCGGGCAGACCCGGCTCCGCACAGCCATAGCCCCACGAGACGACGCCAATCAGTCGGCCGTCGTACACCAGCGGTCCGCCGGAGTCGCCCTGGCAGGAGTCGGTGCCACCGCGCAGACGGCCGGCGCACAGCATGCCTGGCAGCAGGCCCCCGCCGTAGATTCTGGCACAGGTCACGTGTCGTATGGTCGTCACATTGGCCGTCAGCAGCACATTCGACAGCGAGCTCTGCAGAGAGAGAGAGAGAGACTTGTCAGTTGATATGCGGAGCAGCCGTTGGCCGGATGGGACTCACCTGTTCGGTGCGTCCCCAGCCGGAGACCTGGCATGTGACACCCGCGGGCGTCACATCGCTGGCCAGCTGGATGGGCGAGACGGTGGGATGGCTGCTGTTGACGGCCAGGCCGTTGGTCAGGAACATGACGCCGACATCGTCGCGCATGCTGTCCGTGCTGAAGGTGTTCATGTAGGCAATCGAGCTGACATAGGAGACAATCGTGTAATTGTTGCGCTCGTAGCGATTGAGCGTGCCCATAACGACGACGAACTCCTTGGCCTTTCGGTAGCGCCTCTTGGAGGTGCTGCAACACGGAGAACGAAGACATGAAAGTTGCTTTTCTGTTGGCTGCCGGCGCCATCCGACGCAGGACTCACTTGTACAGGCAATGGGCGGCGGTCAGCACCTTGTTAGGGCCAATCAGGGAGCCGCCGCAGATGTGCCCGCTTCCGAAGTTCTTGTCGTTCGAGCGCAGACGTATGGAGACCAGGTGCTTTGTCTCGGCCACGCTGGCAACCGTGCCATTGATGATCCGCGACTCGGGCAACTGGCTCCGTGCTCCTGGCGTCGCTGCGACTGTTAAAGAGTTTTCCATTTTGTAGCTAACCAGGCAAATCCCACACCTTTCCCTTCCAAATTGTCCTCAACCCGATTTCCCATCGAAGAAAGACCCTAACAGAAGGACTCTTTCAAGGTAATCCAAATTATGGACATAGTTGGAGGACACCGGGTGTCGTTTCTTCCTCACACCCTCCACTTGCTCCAACCATGTTCTTCACTGCGCCCTCAGCCCCTTTTCCCAACAATGGAAGACCCTAACGGCAGGACTTTACTAAGAGATATTTTGTTGGAGCTCACGGAGAGTCGTTCCCAACTCCTTTCGCCATGCATGGAAGACCCTTACAGAAGGTTGCAGGGAGTCGTTACTCGTAGCAAGCTGCCCCCACCCCTCTCCATGCCACACCCCTCTTCCTTCACCCTCTAAGTAAGCTCCTAACGAAAGGACCTGCCTAAGGTACTCCGGACTATGGTTATTTGGCTGAAGTTTGCCTCCCTCCCTGTAACCAACCCCTCCAGCTGCCACGGCTATGCTCTTCCACCTTGCCTCCCATTCCCCCTTCCGTCACAAAGCAACCGCCTTATGAAAATACTTGCACTCCAGATTATGGCAATGTTGTTAAAGTTCAGCGGGAGTTATTTCTTGTAACCAACCGCCCCCCTCCCCACTCCCTGCTGTTCCCCTCAACTATGCTGTTTACTCTGCCCGCTGTGGCCTTGCCGCCGTATCTTTTATGCTTGTATTTTACGTCAATTTCCGCCCTGTTGCAGCCACATCAAAACACAGCCGCGATGATTAACAAGAAGATGAAACTTATCTACCGAATGCCGAAGCTCGAATACCCTTGCGGCGGCATGATACGCATCTTTACTCGATGTGTAATAGATAATAAAGCTCGCGAGGGTTGGGCTTGCTTGGAATATCTTTAGAAGTTGTCAATAAATATCTGCCGATAGCTATAAGGTGCTCCGATTTGATAAATAAACCCATCTCAGCAAAAAGATGGATCTATTTTAGGTTACAAGTGGAGTTAATTGCTACTTCCCTCTCCCTTACTCTCTCCCTCTTACCTTCCCTCTTCTTAATTGTCTCTTTCTTACTTCCCTCTCCCTTACTCTCTCCTCCTACTTCCCTCTCCCTTACTCTCTCCCTCTTACCTTCCCCCTACTTAACTCTCTCTTTCTTAGATCCCTCTCCCTCTTACCTTCCCTCTCCCTTACTCTCTCCCTCATACCTTCCCTCTTCGTAAATCGCTCTTTCCAACTTCCCTCGCACTTACTCTCTCCTTCTTTCCTTCCCTCTCCCGCTCTGTCTTATTTCCCTCTCCTTTACCCTCCCCTTCTTAATTAGTTCTCCCTTACTCTCTCCTTCTTACCTTCCCTCTCTCTTTCTAACTTCCCTCCACTTACTTTCTCCTTCTTACTTCCAACTCCCTTACTCTCATTTTCTTACTTCCCCCTTACCCCTGATGAATAACCCCCTTTGAACAAACAGACGGATCTATTCTAAGTTACGACTGGAGTCTATTGATACTTCCCTCTCGCTTCCTCTCTCCCTTTCTCTGTTTCTTCTCTTCATATTGTGCCTTCTAATTACAACGGGAGCCTGTTGATACTTCCCTCTCCCCTACTCTCCCTTACTCTCCCCCTTTCTCTTTTTCTTCTCTCAGCCTTCTTCTTATGTATCCTTCTAAGGGGTCACACATCTCATCACCAAATCGAATATCCTCTACAATGAAGGGCAACAAGACAAGAGAGCAAGAGCGAGAGCGTGGAAGAGAGTGGTTGCGAGCGTGGGAGAGAGTGAGTGCGAGCGAGAGGGAGATACTTGGGGGTATGTTCAGCCTCATAATTATTACACCTTATGCTAACGCGCACACATACATGCGCACACGTGCATGCGTGCGTGTGTGTGTGTGTGTGTGTGTGTGTGTTGCATTTAGTCAAAGTTCTTGGAAAATTGTTTATCTTACACATAAATAGCCATATGCACAGATAATACACGCCGTGCATGGTTATAGATCAAAAAAACAAATCGAAAAAAAAATCGGTTAACAATATTTTTGTTGTTGTTGTTGTTGGTTTTATCGTTGAATTTTCACGACCGAATTTAGTCAGGGCGCGTTTCTAACTGAAATACCATATGAGAATCGACACGGCATCGAGCTGTTCCAATTGGCAATCAGCGGCGACTACTATCAGCCCCGTTCTCGGCCAGATAAGACTCGGAAAAAAAAACAACCACATTATATGACACATTTGAAAGGCAGCTGTAGTCATCGAGAGAAAACAGAATATAGATATCATAAAGCGATCAAATGGAATAGCTTTTGGGCTGTATTTGTAAAAATTGTCTTATAATATGTTTTGTGGGAGGGCAGAACATTTATCGTTATGTGTATAAATATATGTATATGTTTATAGATTGATAAGCTATACAATTGATAATCTGGTTAATCCCGGAGCGAACTTTCATATGCTCAAATTATGCGCCAAATGCAACTATCTTAAACGAATTTAAATAAATGTATTTCATGGATTACGAGAAACTTTAGGGATAAACCAGTTTCAACTGTATAGATCATATATATATTCGAGTGGCCAAATGTTTGCGTTAACATTCGGTTTGTGTCTTTTTGGACGGCTTTTCTGATGCATTTGAACCGATTCAGATACAGATTCAGATAAAGATACAAATACAAATACAGATATAGATATGTAAAAATTTGCACTACAAATTCCAAGGCACTTATTTAAAAAGAGATTTTCGTTTCGCATTGAAATATTACTAGAGTTAATAATAAACAAAGAAAAAAAAAGGAGGACGGCATAAAGAGATATTGTCTGTTATAAAATGGAATCAAAAGAACTTGATTTGTTGGACGCTTCCAGTGCATATAGATATATATCCATGTATATATCCACATTATATGTAGCCCTGCAGGCTGCGCGATTGACTATGATGATGACGCGGCGGCTGGTAGCCCGGCTCCTGCATTTCCATCTGCATGACCAGGTTCTTCTGCTCGCCACGCGCCTCGTATGCCTGGCGTGCCTCGCGCTGCAGTATGAGGGCAGCCAGGCCGAGCAGCATAAAGGTGACCACGGCGAGGGCATACGACCAGCCGAGCACATTAAACTTCGGATACATGAGCCAGTCGCGACGATAGGCGCAGCCGCCAAATATGCACACGGCCAAGAACATGAACAGAGCTGCAAAAGAATGGGTCGTGTCCTAAAGAAGGTATATGCACAATTAATGCTCGAGTACGTACAGGAGACGGCGGTGCCAATGTAGGAGAGGCGGACCAGCAGCCACTCGTACTGCAGCACAGCCTTCAGGGGCAGCCGGATGATGGTAAGAGCCAGCAGGGTGAGCACGGCAAAGACAATGATGAAGGACATCGTAACGAAGCCCTGGACGGCCATCAGCCAGCCTGGCAGCAGATATTCACGTATAACATAATAATCCTAGAGCAACACAGTTGGGCGTTTAGTTTAGTTAGCGTAGGCGTCGGGCATCGATGTCAATGTACTCACATGGGAGAAGATCAGGTGACAGCCCGTGAATTGTTTGGGGAACTGATAGTTCGGGTAGACGAAATTCTTGAAGCAGTATTGCCAGAGGCCCATGTTCTTGAAGCTGCTGCGCGTCTCCTCATACGACTCGATCCAGTACGGCGAGCAAAAGGACATCATCAGCACAAAGAAGCTGGCAAATGTCACAATTGCTCCAAATACAACTCCATCTGCAAGCACACACACACACGCGCGCACACAAACATACATGAGATATTTATTTACGGTAAACAACATTGGCTGCGTCACTCACTTGTCGCACGCGGATAGTCGCCCTTTTCCACACCCGTGTCGGTGGTGTCCTGCGACTGCTGTTTGCCCAAATTACGCATTGTGGACGAAGGCACTTAATTTTTAGTTAACAAACAAATAATAACAAATCAACACTTTGTAATGCATAAACAATTGAGACACAAATTAGAAGAATGCACACACCCTACAGCAAGGTGGGGCTGGGGATGGCAATAACATATCGATCAATTTTCATGCGATATTTACGTTGCACTGGTTTATATATCGATATATATGCATTTACCAAATAATAATAGTTTTGCCTATCGATATTAAAGTCTCAAGTCCAGAGTGGCTGTTTATTGTTTACAAGAAAAATCTGGTCACACTTAAATTTAGTTTAGCGCATTCTTGGTTTTTACTTGCTTCATTAAAACTAATATTAACAATACATACGACAACAATACAATTAAAGAACCTGATCCACCTCATGATGCTCCAAGTGCTTCATATAAGCGAGAAAGCATGTCCAGCACAGGCTGCACACACTGATAAAGGGCACCCGGTTGCGTTCCGGAATCAGGGAGAAATTAATGGTGGCCACCAGGGGCCAAACGGCCAGCGCAACCTATAGAGTAATTAATATATAGTGTGAATTAACAGTCCTATTGATTTACATGTACACGTACCTTGTAGGTGGGAATGAATTTCTTGCCAACCTCGGCGACGGCTTCCCGTATTGTCTTGGACTCGAGCAGGCTCATAATGAAATAGAAACAGGACATCGCGGCGGGCGTATACGAAATGGTCTCCACGGCCGCCTTGACAACACCATGGCGCAATGATGTATGCGGCCACATGGCGCTGGAAACCTATCCAGTGTATACAAATGGATAACATTGGCCAGCACGCACGAGTCTCTAAATGGAACATACCTTGACCCAGCCGTAAAGCGTGGGCGCCACAAACAGTCCGCCGTACATGCTGAAGCGCAGGACGCGCCACCAATCATAGTTGCCTGCAATCAAGCGGTTAGTAATCCGTTTTTTAAAACAATACGGGCTTGGCTCACCCCAGCTCTTGTTCTCGAATGTTTGCTGTATCAGGCTGCCCGTGGGCCATATTAGGCTATACGAGATCATGCCACGTGCGATGGGATATCTGGTGACGAACGTCTTCAGTTGTTGCCACAGCAGTGCAGAGGTCATTTCGCTGCGCACACATATTGTCTGGTTAAAAAATTCCACATAAAACGTGTAAAAGGGCGGGCGTGCCCGATTGGTAGATACCCTGAACCCCGGACCAAGCTGTCGTCTAGCTCTTCTTGGACAGACAGACGGACATGACATCGACCCAGCTCGTATATAGTTTGTGTGGACTTGCCTAATGCGTAAGCCATTTGACCCTCTTTTGCACATTTCGCTGGGTATCTAAACACATTTGTAATTCATGCTAATTAATTCCGTCCTCAGCTCTAGAACAAGACATGGCCAACTTTTGTCAATACGGGTCGCGCCCTATCAGAACACCCGCTGCGTGCAGCCCAAATAAATGCAACGGCTGCCTCGTTGCCGCAAGCCAAACGAGATGCATTTGCCCGGGCTAATTGTCATGTGCCTGCTGGCCAGCAGCACGTCAGGAGATCAGGCGGCGGATCAACAGGATCAACAGGATGGCAAAATAGTGAACGGCACGGTGGCGGCAAAGGGCGAATTTCCCTACGCGGTAAGCGAAGGGCAGCTGGACACGATATGGACTACGACTCTAGACTGAGGTTACATATTGAGAGTAGCTTCTAGCTAAGGGAAGATCAAACCCGGGGAAGGGAGGACTCCAAGCTGAATAATTTCCAATTGTCACAGAGAATCCTGCACAGATTCTCGCAAGGCTTAGTTAGTTGGACAACATTTCAGAGATTAAGCTGCCGGGCATAGTTCCACGATGGAAGCCCGATCATCAAGAGAATGCTAGCCCAGGCTTTCATTGGGAATCCAAGGTTGGGCACATAAGCAGCATCTAGTCAAGCGAATCTGTCTTATAGCTCTTAAAAGGATCGATTCGGATCCTTTGTTACCTTTTGAACATCAGAAGTACCTGGCATTATTCACCCAGGTCCCAAAAAGCGAGTCAAAATTGTTCAAGAAAAGTTTTTGATTTTCAATCAATCCATTTTGGGCATAGGATCAGGCATATATGGCTAGGATCAGCTCCCGCTTGGACAACTGTTGCTTGCTTAAGCTTCTCCTAATAGTAAAAAATTAGTTGAAGACTCGAACAGACGCATCAAGTACGAATCGAACTGAACCGAACCAGTTTGTAGTCTTCATCAAGGAATGAAACGAATCTCTGCCTTTTGCAGGTGTCGCTGCGCCGCGCCAAGACGGGCCACCATTCGTGCGGAGCCACATTGTTGAACGCCGTCTGGGTGCTGACCGCGGCGCATTGTGTACGGAGCGCTACGCCGGAGCAGCTGAATGTGCAATATGGTAGCAACACCATCGAGCGCAATGCCAGCCAGCTGGCCTGGGTGGCGGCAATCCATGTGCATCCCGGCTATGAGCCAGGCGACAAGTACATCAACGACATCGCGCTGCTCCGGCTCAGGCAGTCCGTCGTTTTCAGCGGCAGCGTGCAGCCCGTGCGCTTGCCGGATCCCCAGCAGCAGACGCGGGACAACAGCAGCGCCGTGCTCGCAGGCTGGGGCCTGAATGCGGTTCGTATTTAGAGCCCAGCATCGGGTTGAGCATCACGTGTGTTCCAGATACTCCAACAATTATATTCAAGACTCAAATTGTAAGCTCGAGCGACGCTCACTTCAAACTAGGTTGCGTTCGAACTCGAACATGTTGCTCGACTAGAGCAGATCGAACTGGATACTCGAAGCAAATTTTTGCGTCAAGCGAGTCAAGAATCAAATTGTGTTCACGTTGCAAGCAAATATTTATAAACTCGCTTGAATGCAAAGAAATAAGATCGAGCTCACTTCAAACTAGGTTGCGTTCGAACTCGAACATGTTGCTCGAACTTCTTTTTAGTATCCGAGTTGGAAACACGTGAATTACCCAATGCAGGGCTCTTTTTTGTATGCTCCAAATCCATTTGATTTACCCAAACTCTCCCACAGACTGGCGGCATGGTGCAGCAGCAATTGCAGAAGGTGCAGCTGCAGGTGTTCAGCGACGAGGAGTGCAGTCGCCGCCATCAGATGCAGCTGCACAGCAGCCAGCTGTGCGCCGGTGTGCCGGAGGGCGGCCGCGGCCAGTGCAGCGGAGATTCGGGCGGGCCGCTGCTGCTCGCCGGCAAGGACACCCAAATTGGCATTGTCTCGTGGAGCGTGAAGCCCTGCGCACGACCGCCCTATCCGGGCGTCTTCACCGAAGTGTCCGCCTACGTGGACTGGATTGTGCAGACAGTGGGCACAGCCGGCCCAGCTGTCGCCGATCCGCTCGCCTCCCAGCTGTGGATCGGCCAGCTGATTGTGGCGCGCGTGCCGCCGCCCCCCTTGCAGACATAAAGGTTGTTGTGTACTTAAATGCCCTCTATTTACCTACAATTTGTTGCTAAATTAACACACAATAATTTACAACTAGAATAATGCTGCAAACAAATATAAAATTGGCCTGGATTTGAACACCGTCAAGCTCTTCCCTACAGATAACAGCTCTATGCGTCGGTTGTGGCATTTTCCACCTGCATCTGCTGCAGTTCGCGCGTCTTCATATACGCCAGAAATATTGTCCACATCAGGCTGCAGATGCTCACAAAGACGACGCGATTGTGCTCGGGCACCACCGAAAAGTTGATCGTCTGCAAAATGGGCCAGACGCACAGCCCAACCTGTGTACGGGAAGAATCCAACCCCATTCAGAGAATTGCATAATCTTTGCGGTTCTGGACGGACAAACCTTGTATGTGGGCAGCACCTTCTGCTTGGCCTCGTCGACGGCCTCGTCAAATGTCTTCAGCTCCAGCAGGCTCATGCCCATAAAGAAGCTGACGCAGGCGAACGGACCGTAGCTGATTTGCTCGGTTACCGCCTGTAAAGCATATATCAATCGATAGCCTCACTCCCGGTCTCCCGCTCTCCCCCTCTCTCTGTACTCACCTTGACAATGCCTATGCGAAGATTGGTTTGCGGCCACATGGAGCTGGTGAGACGCACCCAGCCGTAGAGCGTGGGCGCCACGTAAAGCCCCCCGAACAGGCTGAAGCGCAGGGCGCGCGCCCAGTCGTAGGTCTCTGTTGGGAATGGGGCACGATTTAGGTTTCCTTTTTCTTTTTGGTTTTTGGTTTTTTTTGTCATTTCGGAAACTTACTCAAATTGCGTCCCTCGAACGTCTGCTGTATCAGGCTGCCCGTGGGCCACATTAACGAATACGTCAGCACGCCCTTGGCCATGGGATGCAGCTGGAGGCAGGCGAGGAGACCGCGCTGCCAGCTGCCGAGCCGCGTTTGGGCCAGCTTAAACACTTTGGACACCATTTAAGGCGCAGTCCTTGACTTAAACAATAACTAACTAAATACGAAACGGCCACTAAGGCGAATAATAATAAATCATTTGGCAGGGCAACAAAAACCACGACAACGACGACGACGATGACGATGACAAATATCTCTGAATCCCCCTAGAAGCCGCCTCCTCCTGGCACCCAAAAGCCTGGAGTCTACATAGATATGCCCCTCCACCCAATTTAGCTATTTTCCAGCTAAATTTATCGCCAAATTGTGCTCAGCAAGCTAATTCAGCTAGTTTTGAAGTTATTTTCAACATTGGATTCAGCTACATTTTAAAGCAGCATTTGCCAACACTAGCCTGGGTCAATGTTCGAAAACGAAACCAAGAGTCCAGTCAATTCAGCTATTTTCCAGCTAAATTTGTTTATTTCAGAGTCCTTCAGCTGGAAACAGCCGAAGTTGTATACTAATTCAGCCTTTTTTGGCCAACTTGTGCTCAGCAAGCTAATTTAGCTAGCCTTAAAGTTATTTTCAACATTGGATTCAGCTACTTTTTGCGCAAGCACTTGCCAACACTGGTCTGGGTCAATGTCATTCTGTGTGTACTCTTATAAATGTAACTTATAAATTTATCTTGCTGGTAAAAAGTGATACTTGCTTTTTTCTTCCACTTCTTTTTGTTGCACTTTCTCGCTTTTGTTGGGCTTTTCTTCGATTTTGAATTAACAGAAACGGCTGAGTTAAATGTATCTAAATGTCACAATGGTTGCACAAATACTAAAAGTGTTTCGTGCATTTGAATTGCCAAAAAAAAAACGAAGGAAAATGAATCTCATGTCATCTCATTGCATTGAAAATTTGCGATCGTGCAAAGCTTTTCCGTTTCCGTGTCGCTCATTTGCTGCACTTAATAAAGAGGGGGAGGGGTGGCGGGGGTTGGGGGTGCGTCGCCAAGGGTGCTGGCTTCTAAAAGCTGTAAATATTATAAATTATGGGCGCAAACTTGCCAAAAAATTGGCCCCCAAAAAATGCGCGCCAATTTTCTAACAGGGATATGCACATACACATATGCGTGTGTGTGTGTGTGTGTTTCGTCAAAAAGTGCAACCGCAATAAACATCAGTGTTGCCAAATCAGCAGTTTTCTAGCTAGATTTGACCATTTTCTATAGTCGACAGTTGTAGATGGCTAAAATGTAAAGCTGATTTAGCTAGTTTTTTGGCATATTCGAATACTCGCAAGCCAACGCAGCTATTTTTAGCTATTTTAACATTGAATTCGAATTCAAGGAATCACTTGGCAACACTGATAAGTGTATTATTCATATTGGACATAAATAGTATGCACACACTAGTGCACGTGCGGCATGATTGGTGAAAAGTAAAATTTCCTAGTGTGTGGAGGGGGGATAGCCCAAATGTGTGACTGTGTCATAACAATTGCCTTTTGCATGGGGAAACGTTTGAGCACGCACACAAACACGCGACACGCAACATGCGCATGTTTATGTAATTGTGTGTCAGCATAGATCTGTGTAAGCCCATATGGAAATGTTTGTATGTATGTATGTATGTACCTAGTGGGTTTTACAACCTGCAATAAATTCTTAGAAAAGAAGCTTGTCATCCCCACCAACAACAACGACAACTAGAAGAGATCTGTTTTGTTCCATTTCTACGTAAATATATTAGCCATGGCCGTCGCGTCGCCGCCTTCTAATTCGCATACTTACATATGTAAGCACAAAACATACATACATACATATATGAATGCACATATGCATGTATGTTTGTATTTGTATTGTTATGCTAGTTTTTGTACTATGTGCATAAATGAAGGACGCCAAAGAGCGTCGCAGTCGACGTTCTTGCTGCTGATTGTATTAAACTAAACTAAACTAAACAGAACTAAATTGTTTGTGTCAGCTGTCTGGCGGCGTCTGCGTGCTGATGAAAAAGCTGTGCGAGCTTTCTAATACCCTGTAACGCAACGAGCTGCAAAGTGGGTAGTTTCGGTGTGATGTTATATATATTCTTATTGGCATATTCGTGGCTACTTGCGTGTCAGAATTTTTTAATATGATGTGCAAGTAGCAGTGAGTGTTCCAATTAGAATATGCGACGTGTGTACATTCGGTGTGACCGTATAATTGTAAATTTAAAAGCGAACTGTCCGGAGATGTGTTTGGTCGTTAGATTGCGACCGTTATAATTAAAGCGTTTATGAAATGTAAGCAATGTATGTATCAAGATAAGTTATTTTTACTGTCAACTTGACGTATACCAAAGGGAGATCACTTTTCGTCGGCATACTTCCCATCTCCCTGGCCATCAGATTTGGTATTCTTGACGGCGGCCACTTGCTTATTGAATACAAAAGTGTGATACTGTTTGGCCAGCTGGGCACACTTGAGCGGCTCGGTACCGTACTGGCGATAGCAGGATATCAATTGCTTTTCCATATTCTCGATATCCGCCGAGCACTCATTGGCTTTGGCCCATTTGATGGGCTGTCCGAACAAATTGTGCACACGATCCAGGGTCTTGGTGAATTGCGTCTCTTCAATTTCGGTAGAGCGCCGTGCCCAGGATTGAGCGATCGCCATCTGTTGTTGTTGTTGTTGTTGTTGCTGTTGTTGTTGTTTTTGCTGATAAGCTTGCACTTGGGGCTGTTTCTCACTGCTGGCGGCATCGCCCGCCGTGCTCACTGTATGAACTCCTGCTGTTGTCGCCGTTGTCGCTGTTGCTGCTGTCGTTGTTGTACGGCTGCAATGTTCACAGACAGTGGGGCCCTTCTCTACCTTGGTGGCCTTCTCCACGCGCTCCAAGACTTCTCGGCTGATCTGAAATGGCGATGTATTTGACATTTGCACAGTTTGCGGTTTGCTGTTATTAGCGCCCATAGCGAAACTTATTCAAAATTGTTAACAATGTCGTTCGTGATTCGTATAGAATTTTTTTTTTTTGTTGTTTCATAAAAATTGAATATAGTCTGTTAACTCAAATTAAATTTTGTAACATACATATCAGTTTATTTTGCTAGCGTCTGGGCACACTTCTGCTCCTATATATGTATATATAAATATATTTTGTGTTTGAACAGAAATATCGATGCTACTAAAATATTTATCGATAAATCGTTTCACATCGAGCACATGCAACATTGTCCTCCCAAAAAGCGCATCAACCAAACATTTATTTACTGTGTACTTTTATATATGTAAGCAATACAAACAATCGAAATGCACGAAGAACAGACAACCGATGCGCCAGGTAAGTCCATACTCAAGTCGTCGAGAATGTATCCCTAAAACGCGCGCCAATTGCAGCTGATGCACCGTCTGCCAGCCAAGTGATGCACCGTTTTGTGCAGTGCATGGACGACGACGATGTGCGCCGGGAGCTCACCGACGATTGCATTCTCAGCGTGCTGGGGCGCACCATTAAAGGGGTCACTGCCGTAAATGTTTACGTGCGCACCCAGCTAACGGGACGCTACAAGCATGTGGGCTTTCGGACGGCCAGCCACTGCAGCGAGGCACAGCAAACGCTGCTCACGCAACGCTACGCGCTCAGTTTTCAAGTGCTTCGCAGCCGGCGAGAGACGACAAAGCCCATGCCGTCATCTCTGCACATGCGTGCGGAGAGTGATGACGACGACGACCCGGATGCTGTCAACTGCCCCAATCAGCTGGTGACACCGCCACGCTCCAGTACACACGCTCAAACCTCCCAAGTGTTGCAGTATATCGAATCGTCTGGCGTGCTGGAGGCAAATCATGAGCACGATGATGGTGGCATTGATCTGGGCGAATCGTGCCAGGTGACGCTGACGCTGGGCTACCGCTGTAGCCCACACGGCTATCCCAGCGAATGTGCAGTAGAAATCTGTTTGGTCGTTTACGAAAAGCTTAAGCCCAGATCCTTGCCACATCCTGCACGGATACGGACCGCCTCGTCGGGCATGCAGCGTCACTCACGTATGCGCAGCTCACGAAATGTCCACACGGACGATGAGGGCGAGTTGCCGGCAACACGCAGCGTACGCCGAACGCTCTTCACCAGCGCCGACTGCCCCGAGGACCCCGAGGAGTCCCTAGTGCGGATATTGCCCGGAGATAGCCCAGCCAAGCCGCCGCCCGCGTTGACGCCCCGCAAGCGTCAGCATAAAACCGATCCGAATGTCAAGTCCAAGCGACTGACGGTACTTGGCGGCGGCATGCGCTTCTAGAGATGTCTCTAGATCAGCCCCTTGGCCAAATATTTTGTACCAAACTAAATTATTGATTTCAAGTAGAGCCCATATTGGGCGGATTGTTAATTGCGAAGACTGAGCCCAGTTGTAGAAATTATATACAAATAATGTTGTCTGCGGACTAATACGAGTACATAAGATTATTCAAATTATATACACCAATTGTATATATATATTATATTATTATAAACCAATATATTTTTCTTATTAAGTGTTAAAATAAAGCAAAATATAAAAAAAAAGCATTTGCAATGAATTTTAATAAGAATTCGTTTAACTATATTCGATACTTAAGTTCGGTAATCGATATAACCATCATCGTGCAGCCATCGATATTCGTTTAACAACCCTGTATATGTGTGGAAGTGTGTTGTCTTCGTTTTCATGTTGTTTGAATTTTTGGCGACGCTACAGAGTTTAGCAACAATATGGCATATTTAAATAATTCGGATAACAAAAAGCCGGATTTCGACTGGGACGAAATAAACGTTGGCGATTTCAATCTGGATCATTCGGAGAATTTCTTTGGTACGCATAACCTGAGCCAATTCGTCTCGATTTACAGTTAACTGGTTAACACACAAAAGAAAATTGCGCCATTTTAGCAGCTGCATTTTCAGCGCCGGCGGCAAACAGCCTTGGGGAAGCAATAGATTTAAGCCACAGGCTGGATAATCTAAATAATACTAGTCATTCGAAGGCATCGCTCGAGTGGAACGAAATAAGGGCTGATGCTTACATTATGGAGCATTCGGAAGCTTATGGTATTTATGGTATGCTCCCGCGACTCTTCTACGATTTACAGTTAATTTGGAAAAATTCAATTTTAGCAGCTTCCACGGCAAATAAGGAGAACCTGAGGGGTCCTTTGAACTGGAACAATGCGCCGGCACATGAGATAAAGCAGGAGGTTAAACGGGAGTTAGAATTTAATGATATCACAGTTCAGGAGCCACTTGCTCGCTTGCAGAGCTTGGAAAAAGCCGGCGAGCAGCAGGAAAATGCGCCGCTGGAATCTAAACTTCAACTGCAGCTTAATTTGACGCCTGTTTTGCCGCGTTTGGAAGAGTTTCACTGCAAAGAGGAGTTGGAGGACAATGACGACGGTTATAGGCCACGCCAATTGAATCCGCCGGAATCGTCGTCGATCTTCGTTCAGTCCCAATCGCCGTGCGAGCAGGAGCTACAGGACGAGAATAGCGTAAAAAACGAGCCGCTCGATTATAAAGTCAAACTTAGGCTCGGCTGGACTCCACAGCCAGAAAGGCCAGGCGATGTACACGCCGCCGCCGCCGCCGCTGTGAAAGCGCCCAGGGCGTATGAATGCAAGGAAGTGTATCAGGCCAAGCGGGAAATGGCGTTGCGACAACGCGACGAGGAGGAGCGCAAAGCACGCGAATTTCATAGCAAACCGATGCCAAACTTCAAAGCCCTGCATAAACGCTTGGCGAACACAATTGTCATCCATAGAATCACAGTGCCTGTAACTCCGGAAACAGTTAAGCACTCATATGCCAACATGGAGCGACGCAAGCGGAGAGAACAGGTAAATGTTTAATTATAAGGTAATCAGGTTGAGTGCTTGCTAATTAAAGAATTTGCAGGAAGCCAAAATGAGTCAACAGCAGCAAGAGAATACGAATGAAATGGTGCGCAGAGCTGGGAATGAAGCAAAGCCATTTCAATTACGGGCCGATCAGCGCGTGCGCGAACGTCGCGAATATGATCATGTTGTGCAGTGTCAGCAGGAGGAGAAGAAGAAGCAGGTAAATTATCTAAATGTAAGTTGCTATTTAAAATTAAGTCAAAGTTCTGGTCACATTGCACCCAGCGTTGCGTTTGTGCTGGTGCATCACTGCGTGCATTCGATAACGATAAATTGTGTGGGCCGTCTCTACATTGCGCTAACATAGCAATAAGGGACTCATATTTGCGTTAGCAGCTGCGATTCAGCAGTTGGGGCAAAATTAACGTTTGAGCTTGAGCGTGTTTCAGTTTTAATAAAATCATTAGTTTGTTAAGTAAAAATCCTACACAAAACTTTAAGTACGCAGAGTAGGCTGGCAAAGTGAACAAATTTGGCGCAGTACAAATATCAAAAGCCGTTCTACACATAATATATACGCACACACACACATACACGCACATGTATTACATATCATACACATATGTATGTATGCATACTTGTTGTTTGTGTGTGGTGTGAGTCATGACGTTTCGGTAAACGGACGGCGTAGAAAACAGTTATATTGTGCACATATATATTTATATACATATATTGCATAAAGGGCGCAACGCGTGACTAACCGTAATAAGATTTAAAAGACAACAAATTTCGGTACAAATGCAACAGAGCACAAACTCGAAATTATTGTAAAAGCAAAAGGATTATCAGCAGCTGCTGCGCCCAAAATATATATACAGTCACACACACACACGGGCACACTGGCACACTACATTCAGACAAGCAGACATATACATACATACATACACTCTGAGCAGTGGGAGCAACAACAAGAACAACAACAACATTGTCGTCACGGTTTGTGAAGCAACAGTCGCACTCTCTCTCTCTCTCTCTCTCAGTCTCTTGCTCGCTCGCTCGCTTGCACATTGAAGCTTTGTGTAGCAAATTGTAAACTGTAAACAAAGCTCTCCCGAAGGGGCGCCACTTTCGCCGCAGCAAGCAGCAAGCAGACCGCAAACGCGACCGCAAACCACAAACAAAATGGTTGATCGTCTTGTCAACTCGGAGCTAAATACACGTCGCATTGCGTCCGTGGAGAGCTGCTTTGGCAGCTCGGGCGTGCCGCTGGCGGTGCCCGGACGTGTTCTGGTCGGCGAGGGGGTGCTGACAAAGATGTGCCGCAAGCGGCCGAAATCTCGTCAGTTCTTCCTGTTCAACGATATACTCGTCTATGGCAACATTGTTATTGGCAAGAAGAAGTACAACAAGCAGCACATAATGCCCCTGGAGGAGGTATCACTGGAGTCCATAGCGGACAATCAACAGTACAGGAACGGCTGGTATATACGCACCACAACAAAATCGTTTGTGGTGTATGCGGCAACCAGCACCGAGAAGCAGGAATGGATGGCCCATATCAATAAGTGTGTGGAGGATTTGCTCCGCAAGAGCGGCAAGAAGCCGGTGGAGAATCATGCCGCCGTTTGGGTTCCCGATGCGGAGGCCAGCATTTGTATGCACTGCAAAAAGACGCAGTTCACGTTCGTTCAGCGGCGTCATCATTGCCGCAATTGCGGCGCCGTTGTCTGTGCCGCCTGCTCCTCGAAGAAGTTCCGTTTGCCCCAGCAAAGCGCTAAGGCGCTGCGCGTCTGCGATGCCTGCTACGAGCGTCTACGGCATACGCCAGCCAGCGGCGAACCGGATCCGGATGCCGATGCCAACGAGCGCAGCAGCGCCGGCAACAAACTGAACGCCAGCGGAGCGGATAGCTCCAACGATGACGACACAGACGAGGAGACTGCCTCGCCGGCAGCCGAGGCGCACGACGAGCCGCGCTTCTACGGCGACAACAGCATGTCGTCCGCCCCGGACGATTCCATCTGCGCCGCAACGACGACACCCGCAACAGCAGCAGCTGCAACAGCAGCAGCAACCGCTCCAAATAACTGCTGAGTAGCATCAAAGGCGACGCTGTCCAAATTGTTGGCACACGGGATGCGGATAACTGGATTACTGGTACTACTAAAAACCAACCATAAATTTACCCACATTTTACGTTGCATATTTGAACTTTGAACAAGGCGGCACTTCCTGCCCCCGCCGAACGTCTGCAGAAAAAACACGATCAGTGCTGCCAATTTGGCTAAAACTTGAACTTTTTATAAACTGATTTAGTCTTTTTTTTGCTTCAGGCATCTCTTACGAGATTTGGTAACAACCCTGCCAATTTGGCTATGTTCCGCCGAAATCAGATTAAATTTCAACTGATTAAGCTTGTTTTGGCAACTCTGAGATTGGGTGACAACCCTACCAATTTGGCTATGTTCAGCCGATATCAGTTGAAATTTCAACTGATTAAGATTTTCTTCTGTTGGCAACCATATGAGATTGGGTGACAACCCTGCCAATTTGGCTATGTTCAGCCGAAAACAGTTGAAATTTCAACTGATTAAGCTTGTATTCATCTCTGAAATTTGCCAATTTGGCTATGAAATTTCAACTGATTTACCTTGTTTTGGCAACTCTATGAGATTGTGTGACAACCCTGCCAATTTGGCTATCTTCAAAGCTCGTTAGCCGAAAGCAGCTTAATTGTAAGGCAGATCTAGCTTTTCTCTTAGCTTGATTTAGCTTTTCTTTTGGCTTGATTTAGCTTTTCTTTTGGCTTGATTTAGCTTTTCTTTTGGCATCTCGTCTGAGATTTGTCAACAATCCTGTCTATTGCGAATTTTCGCATTGAATTCAGCTCCTTTTTGTTTTTTCGTTGTTGGCAACTCTGACCACGTTTCGATTCGCAACGTCTTTTGCTGCGGCTCCCTCTTGTGTTTTATGCTAATCTTATCAGCTTCAGCGGCTGCTGCTTCTCCAGATTGTAGCCCATTATACCCTATTCACATACGCACGAAGGGGTATATCCACTAAGCTATTTTTAACATTAAATTCAGCTTCTGTTTTTAGCGCAAGTTGGCAACACTGAACACGATTCTGCGGCTCTCTATACGAATCTCATTTTGTTGCTGCGATACTCTATTCAAATACCTAAGAAGGGGTATATCTGTCTGCTCTTTCTTTTTCTTTGGCTAGTTGGCAACACTGAACGCAACGTCTTCTGCGGCTCTTAACATGAATTTCATTTTGTGTTTTATGCTAATCTTATCAGCTTAATGTTCAGCTGCCGCTGCTTCTGCTTCTCTAGATTGCTGCCGCGATACCCTATTCACATACGTGCGAAGGGGTATTCCCATTCGGCAGTCCATCCCAACCCATCGCAAGGTTGAGCTACACTAATATCTCTACAAGTAAAGACTTTTTTCGCTTTCGCTTTAGACTGTAAACAGCGTATCGGTTAGTCGCCTATACCCGACTGCAGTCGCTTCTTGCTTGCCTTCTTCTCGCTATTCGCGCTGACTGGCGCTTCAAGCATGCCAAGCGGATTTACCCAGCTACAATAATAACTACATGCGTGTGTGTGTGTGTGTGTGTGTGCGCATACATATTCACACATAATAAAGATACGTGGATATAAAGTCCGCTTCTCAATGTCACATGCTCCCAGATTGTTGCTAACTGTTCCATGTTCCCCCTTAAAAGCTGGGTAAGAGGGTATCATGATTTAAGGCAAATGTTTGTGACATGCCTTGGCCCCAGAATGAATGTAAATTGTTGATTAGGAGCGCGGGCCAGGTCGATCTGGCCATGTCCGTCTGTCTGAATACTGTTGAAGACTTGACCATATGCTGCTTTTTAATTCCCTTTCGATAAATATAGATTTTGGGGCTTGATTTTCATGCGTAACTCGAAGATTGTAAGAGCCAAACGTAGGGAGCAGGTTCTTGTTGCAGTATATACAGAATAAACGTATATTTTAATGTAAAGCCTTGCCCCTTGGTCAAACTTAAGACTTATTGCACAACTCGGCGCTGTGTACAGGGTATCTCTTAGTCTGGCACTCCCGACTAGAGCACGCTTGCATCTTCTTATATTCCCGTCTAGTATTTCGCACTATGATTATGATACTCGTGCTCATAGTTATTTAAATGTAGTATAATGTAGATTTTCGTTTTGTGTTTTAGCAATAATCAAAATAATCAGAATTCATCAAACTACTCGAATGACTCAGAATATCTCATCAAACTACTCGAATGACTCAGACTAATCCATCAAACTACTCGAATGACTCAGCACAATTCATCAAACTATTCGAATGACTCATTGCACATATGCGGAAGAAAGGGTGGAAGGGGGCAAGTGCCAGAAACAAAGTTAAATTAAGTCACAGATTCAGCTACAGATATACAGTCTCCAGAGGATCATGTTGAAATACCAAATGTTCGGCTTAAAGAGATGTCCAGAAATACACTAAATAAATAGAGTATCAAGCTGTTGCATATTCCCCGTCTTAATGATTTATGTTCGATGACCGACCAAGCGGTCCGTTTGCAGAGCTTTCACTGTAATTGCCTTCGCACGGTTCGCTTCATTTCTGTTTGCCATTTGCCATTTGGGGCCCTTCTTCAGTTCAGCTATTTAATGATGAAATCCATCTACTACTTTAATTGACCGAATGCGGGCAGCTCCGAAAGTTGAGAAATCGCACAAAAAACGAGTGCAAATCCAACTAATTAATGGAGGCTGTTCTCAAGGAGGGCGAGGGGCCAAGGGAGAACCAGAAGAGAATCCCGCGACCTGAAGAGCGATTCGATGATTCCAACATTTGCGAATGCTTTGAGCTAGACTTAAGGTTTAAAGCCTGGAAACATTCACTTTCATTCAGACTGGAACCATTCACGTTCATTCAAACTGGAACTATTCACATTTAATTCAAACCGGGAACTATTCACATTCATTCACGCTGGGAACTATTCACATTCATTCACGCTGGGAACTATTAACATTCATTCAGACTGGAACTATTAACATTTCATTCAAACCGGGAACTATTCACATTTCATTCAAACCGGGAGCTATTCACATTCATTCGTCTTCTGCCCTAAAAGACTGGAACTATTCACATTCATTCACGCTGGGAACTATTCACATTCATTCAGACTGGAACTATTCACATTTCATTCAAACCGGGAACTATTCACATTCATTCAGGCTGGGAACTATTCACATTCATTCACGCTGGGAACTATTCGCATTCATTCAGACTGAAACTATTCACATTTCATTCAAACCGGGAACTATTCACATTTCATTCAAACCGGGAGCTATTCACATTCATTCACGCTGGGAACTATTCACATTTCATTCAAACTGGGAACTATTCACATTTCAGTCAAACCGAGAACTATTCACATTCATTCGTCTTGTACCCTAAAAGACTGGAACTATTCACATTTCATTCAAACCGGGAACTATTCACATTTCATTCAAACCGGGAATTATTCACATTCATTCGTCTTCTGCCCTAAATGACTGGAACTATTCACATTCATTCAGACTGGAACTATTCACATTCATTCAGGCTGGGAACTATTCACATTTCATTCAAACCGAGAATTATTCACATTCATTCGCCTTCTCCCCCAAAAGACTGGAACTATTCACATTCATTCAGGCTGGGAACTATTCACATTCATTCAGACTGGGAACTATTCACATTTCATTCAAACTGGGAACTATTCACATTTCATTCAAACCGGGAACCATTCACATTCATTCAGACTGGAAACTATTTACATTCATTCATCTTCTACCCCAAAAGACTGGAACTATTCACATTCATTCACTTTATAAACTCAACCCATATGTAAAACAGGCTGAAGCTGGAACTATCCCATGATATTTATGGTATACAGGAAATTTCAGGAGTTAAGGACTTGAAATTGGAATATTTAAAAGGAGTCGATATATTCGTTTTGGGACATATATTTCATAGAAAATGCCAAGATATAGTTACATTTAAGGCCTGGAAGTGTCAGGATAGACAAGGAGGTTAATCAGGATCATGTTTGGAAGAAAGGGCAGGGTATATTCCCTCAAGAAAGATCGGATTATATAGACCGAAGTTATGAGTCAGGGGCATGCATGAAAGTTATCTGGAATGTTTGAAGCGTGGCTGGCTGCTACCAGGGTATCCCCCAGTCGGATGCCCTTGTTAAAGTTATGTGAAGTTATAACTGATCGATCAATTTTTTTCCATTTCAATCGATTTTGCAGCAAGACGAAGAACGCAAGCAACGCGAGCTGGAGGAAACTAAGGAATTACGCAGAATGATGGAATTCAAAGCTCGTCCAAACCCATTTAAATAACTAACCTAAATAGTTCTACAATGACACACAATAGTATACATATATTTATATATATATATTTTTTTCTGTTCTCTCCAAATGCCTTTTTTTTCATCTGTTTTTTTTTTTGATTATTTTTGCCTATCGCTGTCCTCCTCTGTTCCGTGTGGTCCGTGTAATGTGAATCATTGGGCCCGGATTGGAAAGGGGTAACGGAAGGGGGGGGGGGGTATTGCCGGTCGAGAGTTTCCTCGTTCGGTTCGAAATTTCTATAACTAAATCATGGTTAGCACTCGTCGTTTGTGCAATTAGTTAATGCGAAATGCAGTTGAATTGTTCAATAAATACAACTATCTATTTTCCATAATTATTATTATTTGATTTGATTTGATTTCGTTTGATTTGATTTCGTTTGTAAATGTCAGCGATATTTTATGCTCAGCGCGGGGTTAACGGTTGCAGAGAAAACATTCAAATCTACAATATCATGTTTTTTTTTTCTCTCTCAATAATAATATATGAATTAACACAAATTTTTTTTTTTTTTTTTGTTCATTTTATGTATAACCGATCGTCCAGCACGAGAGGTTCATGAATATCTATACGCCTAAGCAATTATTAATTGTTTTCTATTTGTATAAAGTAAAACCTAAAAAAAAAAAATAAATCTATTAATATTGTAAGCGCTGTCGATATTTGCTTTCGCATCCATAAGTTCCATATTTGTAAGGCAAGCTTCAGGTAGAATCGTTAAGACACATTTATTCGGCTATCATCTTGATAACAACATAGATAGACCGAGATCTTCTCTGAGGAGGAGATCCTTAAGTGAACTTCTCTGAGAAGGAGTTCCTTAAGCGAACTTCTCGCGAGTCTCCAGAGACTACTCTCCCTTCCATCGAGATCTCTTGCTACCTGGTTAAACTTCTCCGACTTGTCTGGCTATGCTCGTCATTCTTCAAATTTTCGAGTGTCTTCGACTTTTTCCGTGTTCGATTTGTCCGAAATTGCCTAGCCCAGACTTGTTTACCGTATCTCCAAGTCGAAAGCCAAGCCCCTTGTCCAGATTAGTTGGCGCTTCTGCCAGGATGTAGGGACTGTCATCATCAACCTTGCCTTGCCACGCCTTAGTGTATAGTTGACACACTCTCTATGAACAAATTCATTGAAAGGAAGTCAAAAGCGTGCACGAGTTGGTGTGCGTCGAACCAGCATGTGAGAAGTCGACGGTACAATATCAAATCTCAGTAAAGGAGATAGAATAAGGTACTAAACAGAATAAAGACTGCACGTCTTAGTGTTCTGTGAGTTGAACTAACAATCGAGAAGTTCCCAGTTCAACTTTAGCAGCAATTATCAAGTCCTAAAGGGGGTTAAGTTGATAAGATTTGCTTGACAGAGCGCGCAAATGTCATGTAAGGCCCAGAAAACTTGGGGAAACAAATGTGTTTATGCACAATTTCTTAAATTTCCACCGAGTACAACTCGGGCAGATGTACGATATATCGAACGATCTGGCGAAGATCGAGCTGAGACTAGAAACGGGCGGGCAGGCAGGTGTGTTTATGCTGAGCATATAAATACTTGATGGGTTGGGATTCATTTCCTACGTGTTAGACAAATCGTGACGGAATTATAAAACCCTTCCAGAGGCGTATAAAAGCACATCTAAAGCTTCTACAAATGAATAATGTATTAACAAGAAATGTGTTGAGGCGGCATCAAGGTGCACGGAAGCACGCGGGATGCACATACATATTGCTGCACTGCTCTGATGCATGCCGCCTTCTCGCTTGCTCTCGCTCGCACACATGCCAGGCATTGGAAGTATGAGAAAAAACCACGTGATTTTGGAAACATAAAAGATGGTATTTATTTATGCTGTAGAGTCGCTTATGAAGCAGCTTTCGGCCTGCGTCTGATGGATCTCTTAGAACTGGCCATCGCTGCCCCAGGAGGTCTTGACGGTATCCTCGTTCCAGTCCTCGACACCGCCGACGGTCTCGGCAGCGACTTCGTCGGCCCAGTTGGTAGTCTCCTCGACGGGATGGTCGACGGCCTCCTCGATTTTGGGTGGCGGCAGCAGCTCCTTGGCAGCGGCGGCCTCCTCCTTTTCAGCCTCCTCGGGATCGCGATAGAAGAACAGATCGACGACCACGGGCCATTCGGTGGTGCGCGAAATGGTGCCGCGCAGACGGAGCACCTCACGTGCCAGCAGCCACCACATCAGACCAATCGAATGCGGCGACTTGTTGTTGCACGGAATCGCAATATCGATGTAGCGCAAAGGCGAATCCGTATTGGTGAAGGCAATCACCGGTATGTTCACATACGAGGCCTCCATAATGGGCTGGTGATCGGTATTGGGATCGGTGACAACCAGCAGACGTGGCTCGCGGAAAGCGGGCTGGATCTGATTGGTGAAGGCACCGGGCGTGAAGCGGCCAGCAATCGGCGTGGTGTCCGTGTACTTGGCGAACTTCAGCACGGCGCGCTGGCCAATGGGACGCGACGAGATGACGAAGACCTGCCAACAAAAGACATGGCATTAAAATGATGCATAACAAATTATATACAAATGGCTCTTTAAATCAAATACATTTGGCGTGATTCTGCAGTGTGACCAGCTGTGATCAAATGCAAAATCCCCGCTTTGAGTTGAGGGGGTCGCGTGGCGGCGTGTCAGCTGTGAAGTTGAAATCATTGCATTTCATACCCGAAAGATTAGATAGGAATCATCATGTGCACCAACGCGAGACCACACATCAACAAGTATTTGCTTCAAGAAAAACAAAACAACAGCATAGAATTTGCTTTGCGACTTACATCGGAGGCGTTCTCAATGGCCACAATGGCGCGGGCAGCGAGAACCAGCTTCTCCCAGGTCTTGCCCAGGTTGATGATGTTGACGCCATCGGCACGACGCTTGAAGACGTACTGCTCCATCTGGAAGTTGACGTTCTCCGAGCCCAGGTGGGTGGTGGCGACCAACATTTTTGTAATGTCATCCTCTTTGAGGGACAGAATATCTAAGCCTCCCGACATTTTAACGTGAAAGAGTTACGAAACCTGTAAGAAATTGCAGCACCACAGCAAAAACGAAAAGATTAATTTATGTTTTATCCGTGCGAACATAACCTAACTCTCAAAAGTACACGTGCCACACAAACTAAAGAAACACACAAAACACTGAAAAACAGCCAAAAAGCACACACTAATTGCAAATAACTGCAATAGTCGCAGATGTTGTGTTTTTTAGCAGTTTATCAATTTAACTATTATTCTATATGTTAATTAAGACGGTTAAACAATTTTTTCGCTTCACTCACGTTCTGGATGCCGCTGGGAGCGTTGACAAAATGGACGAGTGACGGGCAGCGTGCGCTTCAGCTTGACAAAGAGCTGGTGTTGGAAAATGCGTGCGGAGCGTGTTTTAGCAGCACTGTCGCAGAGTTGCGTGACGGAAAGCTAAATGATATAACGAATGCGTTGCATAAACCTTAGCTGTGTGTCAAGCTGCAAGGGGCCGTTAACATTCCCAGTATTTTGATTTTGAATTTGAATTTGGGCGCAAAGCGGTTGCCGCTAGTTTTGGCCATGAATAATATTTATATATAAAACAAACACACACATGATTTGTTCTGTTTTTGTATACACATTTATTGCAAGTTTTGTTTTGTTAATTTTCGTAATGTACGTGTTTCCCCATCATTTAACCTCCATGTAACTACCACATCAATGCATATATGCCAATATTATTTAATTTATGTGAATTTAGTTGTTTCTTGTTTTGGTTTAAAAAATTGTTTTTTATGTTTGTTTTTTTTTTTTTGGTTTTTTTTGGCAACTTTGAAATACATTTCGTTGTTGGTTGCTTTTGCCAAGACAACAATGCATTCTCTCATTGTTTTTTTCTTTTCTTTCATTTTTATAATTTTTATTTGTTTGTTGTTATTATAATGCAATATTCGTATTATGTTTGTTTGTTTGTTTGTCACGTGCATTAGTTTAAAAGGAATATATGTACATACTTTAGAGCGAACTTTGATGTACAAATGATGTACGATGGACATACACATTTATTTAAATATTCAATTTATTTAGTTCCATGAATTGGCATGTTTAAAATTGTGTGTTGTGTGTGTGTGTGTGTGTGTGTGTGTGTGTGTGTGTGTGCATGTGTGTGTTTGTGTGCGTGTGTGTGTGTGTTTGTGCGTGTGTGGGTGTGTTTGGCTGTGTGTGTGCGTGTGTGTGTGAGTGTCTGTGTGTGTGTGCGTGTGTGTGTGTGTGAGTGTGTGTGTGTGTGTGTGTGTGTGTGTGTGTGTGTGTGTGTGTGCGTGTGTGTGTGAGTGTGTGTGTGTGTGTGTGTGCGTGTATGTGTGTGTGTGTGTTGCATTTGCTTTATACATTCTTTTAGTTCTTTGGTTTAGTTTTCTTGTATATTTCATTAAACATTCAACAAAATGCGCTCGTTAGCTATTTGTATTTACCTATGTGTGTGTGTGTGTGTGTGTGTGTGTATAACTGTGTGTATCTGTGTGTAACTGTGTGTGCTTCGCTCATTTACGTACTCGTAACTTAATAACATTAATACAAAAAAAAAGAACAACATTTTGTATACATATACATAAAACATTTGTGTTTTCTTCTTTTTTTGGTTTTTTTTTTTGGTTTTTCCTTTTTCACGACTTAGCTTAGTTTTTCCTTTGGTTTTCGTGTTAAATTACTAACTACTTATACAATGTAATGTTAACTTGTTTTACTTGTTTTAATTTGTCCGTAAAGTTTTCGTTTAAATACTAAATTGTTTGTCATCAACACGTTTTCTTCCTCTTCTTCTTCCAATTTTCCCAACGTTTCCCAACTGTTTCACTTTTCCCAATGTTTCCCAACTTTTCGCAACGTTTCCCAACTTTTTGCTACTTTTGCACTTTTCGCAACTGTTGCACTTTTCCCTACTTTTTGCAACTTCTCCCTACTTTTCGCAACTTTTCCCAACTTTTTGCAAAATTTCCCAACTTTTTGCAACTTTTCCCAACGTTTCTCTCATTGCCTGTTTTGTTTTAAATGTGAACAATTTGTCTTAAAAAATATATACGTAATAATTAACATTTCGCTATTTTTGTTGTTTTCTTTTGTTTTCTTTTTGTTTTCTCTTTGTTTGTTTGTTTGTTGTTGTTGTTGTTGTTGTTGTTGTTTTCTCTTTGGTTTTTATGCCTCGCTCTCTCTCTGTACTTAATCGTGTATAAAATATTTCTACTACAAAAAATCACTCTTTGCAAATAAAACTCAATGCAATTTGTTTGCCATTTTTTTTTACTGTTAACATTGTTTGCTTTTCCTTATTTTCATTTTCTTCCCCTTTTTGGTTTTTTATTTGTTTTCTTTTGTTTTTGTTTCGTGTTTTGCTTGTTTTGATTTGTGTAACATAACAAGCTTAAAGCGATTACATTTAGTAATTTATTAATTATATGTATATAGTTCAACAATCCAATTGTAGTATACAGAAATCAAGAAGAAGCACGCGCTTGCTCGCCAGTGCTGCCCATTTAGCAGCAATTTTCGCCCCATTTCAGAGCTCTGCAGCTGAACTTCAAAACGTTTAAGCTATTTCTTGGCTCTGCTTATGGCCGTTTTGCGGCCGAATTTAGCTACTTTTAGCTTGAAATAGTTCTTTGTCGCAGCAGCTGGTCACACTGGCTCGCATTGTCTCTATACACGTGCGTGTGTATCAGGGCTGCACAAACCGTTTTTGAAACGAAGCAAGAAACTTTCACAAACTAAAAATAAACTGGATTTTCAGCTAGCATATTTGTCTTAACATATTTGTAAGCGAACAGCCCAAAGATGAGAAATCAGGGCTTGAAGCTGGCTTCCAGTTGGGTTTGCAGCCCTGGCCCTCTGTATGTTTGGGAGCCCTGGCTGAGCTAGCTTCTCGGTGTAGTTCAGTATTTGATAAATGTGCGCGTATTCAAGCTTAAAATATTTCCCATTTCGACACTCTAAACACTTAGAAGACACACAAAACGTAGATCAACACAAACATTTAGGTATATAAATTTTTAGCTTTGATTTTGTTTAATGAAAAATTTTTATATTTAGGGCATTTTTTTTTTTAGTTTTTTAATTTTCGATTTTAAAGTTTTACGCAATTCGACGATTTATTTAGGTTTTTTTTTTCGTTTTTTTATTTATGTTTCTAGGTTTTTAAATATTTGTTTTTTATACTTTTCAAGCAATTGTTTTTTGTTTTTTAACTGTCATATCCCGTACCCAGGCAGAACATGGTTTAAAACCAGTTTGAACTAAAGATTTAGTGTTAACAAACAGCATGGACATTCTAGTCTAAGTGTTGGGTTACGTTCAGACAGGCATTCACAGTTGGATTCAGCTTAACAATTTGCCAAATTGGCTGCTGAACAGTGTTGTGTAACGCCTGCGCACGTCAGTTGCTGAACAGTGTTGTGAAACGGACATGCATGCATGTACTTATTGTTTTTAGTATGCACTGAGTACAGGATATAACGTTCAAGGAGCCAACCCTGCAAAAGCTTTAGCTGTTTATCCAACAATTACGTATTATGTGCGCTCGCCTTGCCAGGGTTGTTCGGTTCTTCGGTATTCCGAGTATTTTTCCTCATAGTTATCATTTTGGGGCAACATAAAATGGAAAAGCTTGCACTACATACGATCGAAGCAACCACGTTAAGGGAAGAGTTAACCAATTGTTGCTTCGTCAGCAAAAATCGATCGATTCGCAAATTAAAGTGAAAGCGTCCGCCAGATGCGGCAATTGGAATTGAATTTAATCAAGATTTCTCTTCAAGTTGAGGTTATGTTTTCTTTTCTTCTTCTTTTTTTTTGTTTTTTCTTTTTTTTTACTTGGTAAGCACTTGTTTATCCAAAAAATCAGGAAAAAAAATGTATATAGTATATGTATATATAAATTTTGGATGCATGTATATATATATATATATATATATCAATAATTGTATGTATATGTACGTGTATATGCAATAACATTCATATCGTAATCATAATAATTAAGTAAATACATACATATAAATATGTTTTAATGTGTATATGTTTAGCAATGCGTAATTCTCAATTCTCAATTCTCGATTTCTTCATTTCCCGAATCTCATTTCCCGTAACTCCATCTCCCGATTCTCCATTTCCCGATTCTTAACTTTCCATTTCTTCATTTCCCGTTTCTCCATTTCCCGATTCTCCATTTCCCATTTCTTCATTTCCCGACTTCAAATCGCCCTTGAGCCTTGCCTGAAAGTGTTCGCAGTTCGATTTCCAACACTTATTTTTCTCATATATATATAGTATATATATATACTATTTGTTTCACATTTAATTAGTTAGTTATTTGTGTATAATTTAGTAAATACTTAAGAAACAAAACAAAAAAAAAAACACATTTACATTTGTTTGCGCTTGCTTTGTTAACATGTCACAGTTCCATCGAGAAACAGTTTTTGTGTGCTCTAGTCGAGCGTGCCCGACTAGCAGATGCCCCGCACCCAGAATTCAAGCTTCTGCTTTCTTCGGAGCTTGTTGTCCGATCGGTAGCAAGTTTTTAGGCGTAAGATTGTAGCTGAAGGATAAGGTTCTTCACAGTTTTGGGCGTGATAGTTAAGGGAACTTATCTAAAAAGTGAACATTGAAAATCGATAATTATCGATATAATGAAAAAGGGAAGGTATCTTAAAATGGAGCTGTTTATCGTCTGCGTATGCTATCCGAGAACTCACACTTAAAGTTTGGCTTATTAAGCTCTGATAATCTTCGAGTTAGTCTTGAAGTTCGAGTTATGTCTGAAAATCGATATTTATCGATACTATTCAAAAGAGGAAGGTATCTGAAAAGTGAACTGGGTTTCGTCTGCGCTTTCTGTACGAGAATATGCCCATTAAATTTGGTTTATTTGGCTTTGATGATCTTTGAGTTATGCTTGAAGTTCGAGTTATGTCTGAAAATCGATATTTATCGATACAACGAAAATGAAAGGTATCTTAAAATGTGAACTGTTTTTCGTCTGCATATGCCTTGCGAAAACCTACGAAGCAAATTTGGTTTGTTTAGCTCTGATAATCCTCGAGTTATGCCTGAAAAACAGAGTCTGAAAATCGATATTTATCGATAGAGCGAAAAGAGCAGGAGTTATCGATTGACAATGAGTGTGTATATATTATCGGCGAATATCGATTGAAAATTTGATCCTTTTAAGACTTAATTGCGTCCGAGATCGAACAGACGGACAGCTGGACGGACGGACATTCGGACTTGGCTGAAGCGGATTTGGATTCGGATTCGGATTCAGATTCGGATTCGGATTCTTACTTTTGCCTGTTGCACAGATTTTTGTGTATTTCTTTTTCAACACTTTCAATGGGTTCGGGGCATGAAAATAACAACTGAGACCTTTTTGGTTTTGTTTGTTTTGTTTTTCTTGTTAACATTTAAAACTTATTTTTAAGCATGTTTGGCTTTTCGGATTCACGTTTAGTTTTATACAAATATTTTTTTTTTTTTTGGAATTGTTTTTCAATTTCTTTTGTTTTCAATTTTCCTCATTTTCCTCCCGTGTTACGTGTTTTTCTTTTCGAGTGAGGCGCTTTGGGCTTTGGTTTTCTTGTTTTAACTTTTAAAAAGCTTTCAGTTTACATTTATTTGAAACATTTCTTTAACTGCCACGCGGCATCGTTTTGATTAAATATACACCTATATTTGTATATATAGACTTTTATTTAGTTTTTGTTTTTGTGTAAATTTGCGTTTCGTAGCCCCTATATCCAAAAAAAAAAAAAATCCAAAAAAATGCTTCAATTACGGATTGATTGAAATGCAAATGCGCGCTGTTGACGTTGAAGGATGCTGTGGCCAGGACTTAAATACGTATTTAATATTAGGATGCAGGATTAGCGACAAAGCCAATGCGAATGCCAATGCGAATGCCGATGCCAACAATATGATTCATTCCAATCGCTTCAGAGCACCGTTTCCATTTCGGCGATTTCCGTTTTGTAAGACCTTTCGATTTGGCAGCAGTTGCAGCAGTCAATGCGAATGTGAAACGAGATTCCGAAAAGTTAGTCGAATATAAAAATAAGACACACACAACACAACACACACAACTCAACACACACACACAGATACAGAGACAGAGACATATGAATATGAATATTGTGCAATTACATTATGCATGCAAGTGCAATGGGAAAGCCCAGGAAGTTAACAAAGTGGTCGAGTCGGGTGTGCCCGACTCGCAGATATGCTACGAATTTCCTCTATGCATGCAGGCAAACACACCCAGACACACATACATACATTCTTCTTTCCTAAGAAGCATACAAGGAATGCTCTCTCTCCTAACACATATCTTCGGTGCATAAAGTCCGATCCCTATGAAACAACATACACGTAACATGCATGTAACATGAATGTATATAACAGACATGTAACATACATGTAACATGTTGCGTGTAATGCACACGTAACATGCATGTAACATACAAGTGTCCATATGCCATAACATGCATGTAACATGCATATAACATTCATATAACATACATGTAACATGCATGTAACATACATGTAACATGCAGATAACATACATGTAACATGTTGCGTGTAATACACACGTTACATTCATGTATCATACAAAAGTGTCCATATGCCATAACATGCATGTAACATGCATATAACATACATGTAACATGCATGTAACATGCATTTAACATACATGTAACATGCAGATAACATACATATTACATACATGTAACATGTTGCGTGTAATACACACGTAACATGCATGTAACATACAAAAGTGGCCATATGCCATAACATGCATGTAACATGCATATAACATTCATATAACATACATGTAACATGCATGTAACATACACGTAACGTGGTTGGAACATACATGTAACATGCGTGTAACATACAAAAGTGTCCATATGCCATTACATGCATGTAACATGCATATAACATACACGTAACATGCATGTATATAACATACATGTAACATGCATATAACATACATATAACATGCATGTAACATACATGTAACATGCATGTAACATTGTCGAGCTGTCGAGCACTTCGATCGAGTCAATTATACTTTAAGGGGTAAGATATGCATTTCCCCTGCCAGACTATGTAGTCAATGCGCTGTAATCTTTATGGTGGAAGTTTTTCGAGAACTATGACTAGATCGAGTCTAGCTAATTGTCCTGATTAAGAATACTTTAAGGGTTTATCTGTGGGATACAGTTTCCCATCGTCAATATACCCCTTTTGGCAATTTTCCAAGGGTTCAGGGTATAAAAAAGTGGTTCATGTGGTTCATTAGGGTAGCGCCATTATCCACTCGGTAAACATCGGAGCAAATCGATGGCATCAGTCATCATAGTGGGCCATCAGCTGGTCCATGGTCCATGGAAAACAAACGCGTGCCGGTCATTGCATGCGCATTAGTTGCCACACACACACACACACACACACATGCACAGAGATGCGGAGGCGGATGCGGATGCGGATACAGATGCGAGGATGCTCCAGATGGAGCACAGAATCAAACAGAAGAGAAGCGATGCGAACATAACATCATCAATCAATCATCAATGAGGGGAGAGCGCATCACCCAAGGGTTCGCATGTAAATAAATTAGTGCCAAAAAGTGAATGTGAACACATAGAACAAGTAGAAGAGCACTAGCCAAGGCTGCTCGACTAGCAGATACCCTGTCGCTTCTTGCTTTTCGAATAAGTTTTGTGTTTGCTTTATGGTAGTTAAAGGCAGATGGAAGAGGACTAGAAGAGGGCTAGAAGGTATTCAAATACCAATGCATGCCTTTATGTGCGCTCGACTATAAATCGATATTTATCGATTACGCGACAATCGAAGGAAGAAAGTGGAAGTTGTCCAAGCACTGAAGTATTCATGAGTTGCGTATCTTATTTGATATCAAATGTGGAGTCTATGGAGCATATAGGTTATGTTTGAAAATGCATCACCCGAAATCGATATTTATCGATATCGAAATATATCGACAAAATATATGATAAGCTACCTCTTCCTATGTCATTTGTTTGATCTAGAATACATTTCCGGACTGTCTGCTTCTGTCTGTTACGAAAATGTGCATGCCCGTTTCTTTTGGGACTTTTCAGTAGTTACAGGGTATACGCATAGTAGATTTAAAACAAACAATGCATAAACATGCACATGTTTTTGTATGCGAGAGTTGCAAATATTCATAAGTTCAATGACTAAATATTGTCTACAGTTTGATGTTAAATATTGCCCAGAATCTGTGGCATCTGTGGATGAGTTTTGGCCTGGTAATTGTGGGGGCCAAAGAGTAGACATTTGAAGCGGGCCAAGGGGGGGCTCTTGTAAACCAGAACACATGTTACAAAGAAGAAGCACAAGGCATACATAGATACATATATTCGGCGTCTATCTGGCCGCAACCAGGCCCCAACTCTGCCCCAAACAGGTCCCTATTGTTGGCAAAGTTTTTGGAATCTGTTTTTTTGTTGTTGCTTCTTCTTCTACTTTTATTTCACGTGGGATGAATACAAATAAATACATACATACATATGTATGTGTGGATATGCATGTACTTATGCAAATGCATTCACATTTTTGGCATATATGTACATATATAATATTTTGTTGTGTTGTTTCGCAAACTTTTTGGCGGTTTTATTCATGCGCTTAATTTGGCCAATTTGTTGTGAAAGTTTTCACCCGCAGCTTAAACGTGCCACGCCCCATGCCCACTTAAAAAGAAAAGAGAAAAAAAAACATAAAAGGGCTGTGTTTTGCCTAAACCGAAGCGTGAGCTGAAAATGTAAACATCATTCAGCACATTTGCCAACTGACCTGCAAAACAGACAACCCTCCAAATCATCTAAACACATGTTCACATATGCAAATTTATGCCACAAACAGACCACATTCCCCCCCATTTCCCCTTGCGTTCGGCTGCAACAGACTGCGGCATACTCATTTGGATTCCAATATCATAGGCCAGTTCCAGTGTGAACATTTCTTACATTTGAATGTTGCTTGCACGTGAGAAACCACATTTTTCACATTTGAGCCGAGTTATGGGGGTGGGAATTGGAGGGAACAGGGTATCCACTAGTCGGTTACTCACGTCCCCCGTTATTCCCCCTATTTCCCTTTGCGGTCGGTTGCAACAGACTGCGTCATACTCGCTCGGAGTCCAATATTGTAGACCAATTCCAGTGTGAACATTTCTTACATTTATAGTTACATTCAAATGTTGCTTGCACGTGAGAAACCACATTTATCACATTTGCGCCGAGTTATGGGGTGGGAAGTGGAAGGTTCAGGGTATCCCCTAGTCGGTAACTCCCGTCGGTAACTCACGCCCCCGGTACTCCCCCCCGATTTCCCCTTGAGGTCGGGTGCAAAAGACTCTGTCAGCCCGATGTTATAGACCTATTCCAGTGTCAACATTTTTTACATTTGAATGTTGCTTGCACGTGAGAAACTACAAATGCTTTTTTTTCCAATCTGATGGGACTTGACCGAGTTATGGGGTGGGAAGTGGAGGGTTCAGGGTATCCCCTAGTCGGTAACTCCCGCCTAGAGACTCTTGCTTGTTTCTTTTGAAAATGTCCACAGATATATGAGCCATATCTATCAACATCGGAGAGCTAAGTCTTAGAGTTCCACGCTTGGAATACCTTTGTGTTTATCAGGTTATCTTCTGCGAACTCAGAAGCTGGTTGTCCTGCACTGAAGGACATTCAATCTCCGGCGTGTCGTCCTGTTTGATTAAATTTAAATATTTTTAATTGACCGTGACTGTCCAATTAAGTATGAAACTCCAGCTTAACGCTGTTGCTGGGCTAATTATTTGACTGCCAAAATTCATGGCAAAATGAGAAAAGTTCTTTCGGACACAAATCCCCATGCGAATGCCGCAACCTTGGCAACTTTGTTGAAACTAGACCGATTCTCACGGCTGATGGCATTTTGGACTTTTGCATAAAACTGATGCATTTGGCAAAATTAAAATATCCATCGATTAAATATCATGTAATCCCTCGCAACGAACTGGACGCATTACACAACCAACAGAAAAGGGGCCACGGTTTTTGATTTGATTCGATTTCCCAGCCTCGCCTGCACGGGATGAGTTTGGCGATATGCAAATCTGTGTGGCCCGGCCCGAACGCGGCAACCTATGCTCCTCCGCTCCGTTTCGTTCGGCTCCGCTCCGCTTCGGCTCGGTTGCAGGCAAAATCCAAATGAATGACAACAGGAACTGTCGGAAATTGTACTGCTGGGACTATGGCAGAGACTTTGAGCGGAAGGTTGTCCGAGGCTGTGCGTCAAATCAGGAAGGACGAGATAATTTAATAAAGTAATTTCCATATATTTTTATTAGGCCAGGCGCCTGGCGAAAGGCGCGAGCCGGAAGGCGGGGGGGCAGCTGCACATAGTCATTAGATGGACGAAGGCTCGGCCCGGCTGGATGCCAATGAGTCAATGTGCTGCAGTCTGGCGCGCACGACTTGCAGATACCCTGCAGCCAGCGCTAAGCAATGATTTTTGCTGCTTTTGATAAGGACTTGATTAACCGAGTCCGACTTTTATTGAGAACACGTGCCTACCTTCAATAACTTTTACTTTTCCATATGGAATTGGGAACAGAAGGACGAATCCAAAAAGAGAAACAACCTTCAACCTTAAATTCCTTGCGATAACCTATGCTCTAAGCTTGGTGTATCTTGCTCTGATAATCCTGGTTTTCGGAGAATATATATTGAAGTTTCCAAACTTTACCTTGTGACCCTGTTTTACGTCCTCATCAAGTATATATTTACAACTTGAGGTCGGAGGTGCTTCCTGCTGCCTGTGTTACATACTCTTGCCAAAAACTAAGATGCCCTTTTTACCCGTTTACAATCGGTTGAGGGTATTAATGTTATCATAATCAGTTGCTTAATTAAATTACTGTCAACGAGCTGTGGAAGTTGGACAGGACATCGCACCGAAGCTGTCAATCGATGAAGCTATTGTTCCATGCACACACACACACACAGAGCTAACTACAGAGAGGGAAACTATTTGGTTGCATGCGGGGTGGGACACACACAGACACCGTAATAAAAAACTTACCACCTGTATAGATCTTGTGCGCTGGCAGCCAGGCTGAGATTTCCGAGCAACGGCGGTCGTTCCTTCAGATGATGATGGTTGAGCAAATCCGAAGACGAAGCCAACCTGGGGAAAACAGAGGAAAAAAAACAAAATGGAAGATTTAGTAATAGGATAATTGCAGACAAGTCGTGTTCTCACCTCAGTTGCGGCGCCTTGATGCCGTGCTTGTCCATCACCTTTTCGAGCTGACGCACCCGGAGGCGGGACATGTCCAGCTCGTGCTTGACCTTCCAGAGGTGCGTGTCGCAAATGGGATCGTTGCAGCGATGCTTCTTCAGTATTTCGGTTGCCTCGTAAACGGCGCCGCGAAAGGTCAGCGACTTGCCCATGGACAGTGAGATGAGCGCGCAACAATGACCGCCATCCTTCTTGGCCAGGCGCTTGCGTATGTACTTGAAGTAGACGTGCTCGAGCAGCAGCAGGAGTGCGGCCAACAGGATGCCGGCCATCAGTAACAGAAAGGCGGACAAGAACTGCTCAAGGGCCAGCGGATCAGAGGACTTGTGCTCCTGCTTGCCCGGCCGGCAGGTGCCAGTCATCCAATAGCGTCGCAATCGCTCCAAGTCCCCGTTGGCGCGAAACTCCAGCAGCCGCTTGTTGAACATCTGCACGTACTTGGAGTTGCGGCTGAACGCCAAGCCATAGCCTGGAGAGAGCGTCACGGAGTATTACAGCAGGCAGCAAGACGGCAGACTGTCGGGAGACTTACCGGTCATGGCGTACCAGCTGCCGACGGTCATCAGGCGACAGTCCTCGTCCTGGGCAACCAAATAGTCCAACACGGTGCCGTCATAGATAAAGGAGTCCAGGTTGCCATTCAGCACAGCGGCAACGCCATCGGCAACGCTCGTCTTATTATATCTGCAAGGGTATACAGAATTCGCGTTCATATCGGAGGGAACCTCCTCTAGAGATAACCTCCTCTAGAGATAACCTCCTCCAGAGAGAACCTCCTCCAGAGAGAATCTTCTCCGGAGAGAGCCTCCTCCAGAGAGAACCTCCTTCAGAGAGAACCTCCTCCAGAGAGAATCTCCTCCGGAGAGAACCTCCTTTAGAGTGAGCCTCCTTTAGAGAATCTTCTCCGGAGAGAGCCTCCTCCAGAGAGAACCTCCTTCAGAGAGAACCTCCTCTAGAGAGAACCTTCCACAGAGAACCTCCTCCAGAGAGAACCTCCTCTAGAGAGAACCTCCTTCAGAGAGAACCTCCTTCAGAGAGAACCTCCTTCAGAGAGAACCTCCTCTAGAGAGAACCCTCCACAGATAACCTCCTACAGAGAGAACCTCCTTCAGAGAGAACCTCCTCTAGAGATAACCTCCTCCAGAGAGAACCTCCTCCAGAGAGAATCTTCTCCGGAGAGAGCCTCCTCCAGTGAGAACCTCCTTCAGAGAGAACCTCCTCTAGAGAGAATCTCCTCCGGAGAGAACCTCCTTTAGAGTGAACCTCCTTTAGAGAGAACCCTCCACAGAGAACCTCCTACAAAGAGAACCTCCTTCAGAGAGAACCTCCTTAAGAGAGAACCTCCTTTGGAGAGGACCCTCCAGAGAGAACCTCCTTCAGAGAGAACCTCCTCTAGAGAGAACCCTCCAGATAGAACCTCCTCCAGAAAAATCTACGTCCAGAGAGAACCTCCTCTAGAGAGAACCTCCTCTAGAGAGAACTCTCCAGATAGAACCTCCTCCAGAAAAATGTTCGTCAAGAGAGAACCTCCCCCACTTGGTACTCACTGCTTCATGTAGTAGTGCATCTCCTTAAAGTATTTGTGAATGGTGGAGTCCGTGTGGCTGTAGGGTATCGTGCCGAACTTGAACGAGGGCTTGTGCGAATAGGGATGCACCAGGCGGCTATCGTTGAGTCCACTAAACTCGTGGAACTCCTCTCTGCAAAGAGTTGAGAGCGTGTCAAATTGAGAGAGGCGCCTTGCCAGTAAAGTTAGTTACCAACCTGGTTATCATGAAGGCCGCCAGGTTGGCAGTGTAGATGGCAAGGAAGACAACGGCGAACAGGGCCCAGACATTGGTCATGAAGCGCGAGGTGAAACCGCGCGGCGAGTCCACGTGAACCGCCGCCTGGAAGAGAACTGCCCAGACAAGCCAATAGGTGCGAAACAGCGAGAAGCGGTAGGGTGTGACGTTCGTGTTCTGGAGGTACAGCTTCATGTCGTAGCCGCTGGGCGACAGCCATTCGAACAGGAATATCATGAATGTGGCCGCCTGAATGGCGACGATACCAACCTGGGAGTGGGAATTAGCAGGAGCAAGGAAGGGAGCGGCACAAGGCGAAGGCAGAAGAGAGAGAGAGAAAGCGTATGGAGTAGAATAGTTGCGGGGACTTACCGGGCAGAGACCAGTTCAGAGCAGTTGGACTTACCAGCATCCAGGAGGCCGTATCGAAGGGCTCCAGAAAGGCCGTAGGCGAGATGATGCCGGTGCGCTTGGCGACAACAATGGCAATGCCTGTTTCCATGAACGGCTCGCTAAAATCGACGACCGCTTCGCGCTCGGTGTTGATCATGAGAGATGTGAGGACCATGTCCGTCTTGCGGTTAACCAAGTCGGCAATTAAACCATTCCATTTACCATTCTCAAGTGTACCCCATTTACCATCTTCAACCCTGACCAGCTCGTAGGTGAAGCCTAGTTCTTCGGCAAACTTCTCGAGCAGATCAATGCAAAAGCCGCTGCAGCATTGATAGAAGGACTCGTTGCGGTGTGCTTGACCCACATCAATATCGGCGGCCATCTCGTGATCGGCCGCCACACGGCAGAGCACACCGCGGTCCATCAGACACTTGCCACTCACTGGATCGGCGGGTGACAGATTGATATAGGGTGCCTCCTCGAGGAATGTGATCTTTAAATGGAATTTCTCGGGCACACCTTGCGGCGGAGCGTGCGAGTTACCTGGCCACGCAATGTCGCGTATATCAAGCTTCTGTGTCTCCCACGACTTCCAAACGCCAATCTGACCGTGTTATTAAGTGTGAGTTCCCCCAAAGAAGAGGAAGAGCAATTATACAAAAGCGTTATGTGTGGAAGGTGAAAGGTTGTGGATTGTGGATAGAGTGTAGAGTGAGTGCCAGAGAGAATAAATAAGTTAAAGTCAAGTGATTCGAGAGTGATTATTGTGTGTGATATGGAACCATGCATAACGCTTCACATACCTCCTCCCAGACGAGATTCTTATTGTTGGCGCTGGGCCGCAGATTCATGATCTTTAGCTCGGCCGACTTAAGGTCGCCGTCGGCGGTAAACTCAATATTCGGCTTGTTCAGGTCCCCCTCGATCGACACGTTGCGCAAATACTTAAAGAAGCTAACCACACAAATTGAGCATACTCCGAAGAGGTTTTTCGGCAATTGATACTCACATCTCGCCGTTGTCCCAGCGGCCACGACCCTCGTCCTCGCACGACAACGATTGGGTGGTCAACCTACGATCACGATTCGCCGGATCGGTTAGATAGGCCTCGACGCCGTAGCTGTAGATCTTGATGGCATTGGAGATCTCGTTCATTAGCGCCGCGCTGCTCGTATCGAAATGTACGCCCAGCATGCCGACGGGGAATTGAGAGTGCGCATCCTTCTTCTCAATAACCGACTGGCTGACGACCCAGACATAGTTCTCACCCGTCAGCTTCATCTCCTCGGCGGCACGCAAAATCGTAATGGCCTCCGTCTGTGTGGCATACAGGAGCATGACGCGCGCCTCGCTGTTAACCAGCTCCATCAGATCGCTTGTCCGTGTCACGACAATGGAATTGAGTATGGTGAACTTGAAATGATCCTGCATCTCGGCGACCCGTTCCCGCACCGCCTGCACAAAATCATCATGGCCGGCGATCTGCGAGGTAACCACCGAGAACTGATGCCATTTGTAGCGCTCCAATATGCTCAGCATGGCGGCGCTCTGGTGCTCGATGCTCGGCGCCAGCTGCAGCTGTAGTGTCGACTGCGAGGCCCTCCGCTCCAGGCCCGAATTGTCCGCATTCCACGAGATCACCGGTATGCCCAGATATCCGGCCAGCTGCAGGAAGTACTGCGCCGAGGCGGTGCTGTGTCCGAACTGCTCGTTGTTCATCATGTACAGGATGGCCGACACGTTGACCCGCAGGAACTCCTTGCATAGCGTGCTGAGGATGGCTGCAAGGTTCAGAGCGAAGGGTACAATCACATTAGCATAGGGTAATCCCACGGATACACGGCCACGCACTCGACGTGCCGCTGTGCATGACAAAGCAGCAGGTCCTCCCCTCCCCCATCGCCGGTTACGGGTATGCCCTACCCCAAGCCATTATACGTGCCCTCATTTGGGGCAACATTCGCGCCCGCCGGCGACAATGTATGGAACACGGCCGCGTTGAGCTTACCCAACTGACCGGAACACTTTCCCATACCCCAGCTCCGGCTCCTTGTGCGCCAATTAATTACAGATTAGCCACCGCCTGAGCGTGGCTGGGCTTGCTTTATTGGGTTATCAAGTGTCGCTGTGGGTGGAGCAGGAGCAGGAGCAGAGGCAGGAGCAGGGTCGGGGATAAGAGGAACGTTTCGCACTCTCGGCTAAGGTGTTTGAAGGCAACTCAATTGACGGTTAGCCTCGGGCCACGGCTGATTGGGGGAATCGACGTTGGCTTTTGGAATTTGCCAGGCCTTAATTTTCTGCGGCTTCTTTACGGCACATGTGTGCCGGAAGTGCCTGCCCCGCCCACGTTAATTGGCATATTTACATGTTTCGTTAACTGCACGTTAAAAAATGTTAACTTGAAAGCATTTTGCTGTTTATTCAAATGCAATCAAAAAATTGACTTAAAAGTTGAGCCAAAGAAAGATTGATGAGATGTTTCGTGAGTAAACTAAAATTAACAAGCGATTTGTTGTCGGGCGTGCTCGACTAGCAGATACTCTGCAGCGGAAGCTGTCAGATCCTTCAAGTCCTAAGTTCTTGTAGACAAACAGATAGAAATGCTTTCGGAAATGCTTTCTTCTGTCTGTCATACAGTTTTTGACAAAATCATAGTACCCTTTTTTTTTTATCGATTTGCCAAGGGTATTCAGGTTCAGGATTCAGGTTCATTAGCCATTTCCAAGTTAGGAGTTAATATTTGTTTTTAATTGATAATTTATTAAGTGCACTGCCAAAAACTACGAATCTATTATGAATGCTAAAGTTCTCTCAATCTTAATCCCACTTGGCAATCCAAAGTTCTTTTGAGAATCGCAGAGAGGAGTAGCATTAATCTAAAGTTCTTGTGAGAATCGCAGAGAGAGTCCCAGTTGGCAATATAACTTACTTAAGAGAATCGCAGAGAAGGGGAGCATTAAAATGTACATTCATCTTAATTTGAACCAATCTAGAGTTCTGTTGGGAATCGCAGAGAGAGTCCTACTCGGCAATCTGAACTTCCCATGAGAATCGCAGAGAGGAGCAGCATTAAAATTGACAGCCATATTAATTTGAATTTACAATCAATATGGTAAAGTGTTAGAACAAATTGTGACATGGAATTTGAATCGAAAAGAATTTTTTTGCCGTGTACAAAAGATGTCAATTAGGTGAAATTGAAAGGCATTTTTCATGATGAGGGATAGACACGTCGTAATTAATTCATACGTATTCCCCGATGGCATCGGGTGTCCGCATCTGCCTTCAGGCAGACCCCGTCATCAGCATCAATCGATTTGGGGCTCATTTTGCAATAATGAGCAAACCGCCGCGGGGCAGAGCCTGGCAACGGGCAACGGGCAACTGACTTGACTGACTTTTACAAAGGAGTTCGCCTGGCCAGGAATTTTCATTATGTGCCAAGGACAAATGCGTTGCTGGCTGAATTTTGCTTAGTTTTGTACCGAATTTGTGGAAAACAATGACCGGCGATAATTTAGAAAGTTTTGTAGATGGAACCACTAAAAAACCACTCAGCTCCAGGCGACTGCCGACTGTGGCCTGGCCCGATGTGAGTGTGGATGACATGTCAAAGTTGAGACTTGAAAGTTGAGTGCGACACTTGAACAAAACATAACTTGGGGGAGGTAGGGAGGGAGGGAGGGAGGGAGAGAGGTGACAGGAGAATGTGACACAACATGGCAGGCATGTTGGAAGTTTTTTGCTGAACGTGAAACGTGAATCTTAGAGAAGGGTGTGACCGCAGGGCTGAGCAGGAAGGAGGAGAAAGAGCCAGAGCAGGAGCAGAAGCAGGAGCCGGAGCAGGAGTAAAGATTAGCTCAATGCTAAAATCTGAAATCTCATCAAAAAGTTTAATTAACTTTTTCATCACTTTACTTCTGCTATTTGCATTTGAACGCCAAAAGGAGGTGCTGCTAATTTTATCAACAGCTCTCATGCATTCAATTACCAGCCCGGAGCCCGGAGCCCGGAGCCCGGAGCCCCGAGCAGAGAAGATAGATCGATAGATGTATAGATAAATAGATGGACAGGCGCAATCGTTCCGTTTGATGGATAGACCGTCAAGTCGAGCAAACGACCCTGGTCAGGCCAGAGTCTGACATTAAATCGACAATAGAAAATCACTTAATAAAATTATGCCTTTTCCCAAAAGGGAGGCAAAGACTTAAGGACTTACGCAGTGAGACTAGAGATGGGCATGGCTCGTGATTTAGTTCGTGAGACGAAATTCGGCCCGTGTTGACCCTAGGAATGCGTAGAACACGATGTCTATCCATCATGTGAGGGTAAAGTTACAACAATGGGATCGGGTGTAGCGATATCGATTATATCGACGTATTTGTTGTTTTGGGAACTATCGATAAACAATCTCAAAACAATCGAAAACATCGATAGATATCGATGATTTGCCAGCTCTACATGCTGCGACTATCGTAATGTTTTTCTCAACCAGGGCTGCACTGCTAACCTTTTTTCACAGAAGCTCCCAATTTGAGCACTCGTAATGGTTTTTTCTTTTTATTCAAATCCTAAACTTCTTGCCAATCGAATATCTTTAGAAACATCTTGAAAAAACAAACGTAAAACAAAGGTTCTTCTCGACCAGGGCTGGACTGCGTGCATTTCTGCCCCTCTCAACTTCGTGTTCTGCGTGCTGGGCCCGCGCACATCTCTAGCGCTGACTTGTTGGCCCGCTCGGCCTTATGAATTTTGCCGTTGATGCTGTTACATTTGGCCACGCCCACTTGGCAACTCTTTTGGCCCTGTTCAAGGGTTGCCCTTTGGTTGGGGCCTGTAATTTACAGTTGGCAAATTTAATTTCGAGCCGAATGAATTTTGATTTAATTACCAGGCGAAAATGTTTGATTTTTGTCAGATGGAGCGTGCCACATGACCCCCCACCCCTCTCCCCTCGCACCCTATGCCCCGCCCGTCCACTGGACGTGCCCCTTGAGCAGAGACAGAAGCCTCCTTTGGCAACACGCTCGCTCGCCTGTCCATTAAAACTTTAATTGTATGTATTAAACATTTTTAATTGCTTTTGAAATGGTTGTTGGCGCTCCTGTCTCGGTTTCCTCTTCCGCATCCGTTTATTTATATACCCTGTGCCCATTTAAATGGGTCAAAGGGGTGTCATCAAACTGTGTACTCTGACTCTCTCTGTGTGTGTGTGTGTGTGTGTGTGTGTGTGGCATACTCCTAGAAAATGTAATATATATAATTACTTTTATAGTTGCAAGCCAAGAGAAGGGCCGCTAGGACTTTCTGCTGAGAAACAGAACTTGGAAACGTAATTTTTGCTGCTCAAAGCATTTTACAAATGCGAGGGACAAATGCAGCTTCAAAGAAGTAAAAGGGAGCATAAAAATCGTAATTTTTAAGTAGCTTAATAACCTTGCACGAGCAATGCCGGGTAATTAGCTGAATTGCCAGCACCAGTTGTGAATTTTAATGCAGAAAAGCAAGCTCTCACTCCATTGCCATTAGATGCAGGATGACATCTTCAATCTTAAAAAGGGGTAAATGTAAGAAATCTAAATTCACATTTCAGTTATTGTGTGAATAGTTTACAAGTAAAGGGTATGTGGTAGTCGGTCAAACAGTTTTGTTCTGTTTCTGATGCTCTAATAAGATACCTATTGGATAGAGGCCATTGGATAGAGGCTATCATAAGGTAAAATTCACATTTCAGTTTTTGTTGAAATAGTGTAAAAGTGCAGGGTATCTGGTAGTCCGTCACTTGCTGTACTGCCATTGGATAGAACCTTTCAGTTTTTATCTTAAAAAAAGCCTAAATCTAAAAAGTCAAAGTTTTCGTTTGTATACTGTAAAGTTATAGGGTATTTCGTAGTCGGTCACTTGCGACTTCAACAGTTTTTTTTTCTGTTTCTGATGCTGTTTCCGCTTTCGTTTTCCGTTTTCTTTTGCCGTTTGTGCCAGGCATATATATGTATGTATATAAAAAAAACTATAGCCTAGTTATCGGGGCTGAAAAAATGTTTTTACAACTTTTTATAATGCGAACTGTAATCAAAGTAATTAAGTGCGGCGGGTCCTGTGCTTTTATCCTTGCTGCTACCCGTTACCCGTTACCCGTTACCCTTTTCCCCTTTTGCCCCCCATTTGTTGTTGCTGCTGCTGTCAATTCAAATAAGATTGAAATTCAAATTCAAACACAAACTTGAAAGTCTGCCTGCCTGTCAAATGGACGTACACAGCTTATGCGATTATGCACATGCCATCACACACACACATACATTCTCCATAGAGATGGCCACGTGTCGTGACACGATGTGAAAAGCACGAAAGAACGTCGATAGATCGATAAGTCGGTAGTTCGCAGTGTTGGTCAATTCTCTCAGCTTCAAGTGTTGACGTTGTCTTCTTTCCAACATTCACTTAATCACATTTCATTGCATACATCGCGTGTCCGATAAACGCAGTTTCGTGTTCGTGTTCGTGCTGCGTCGTGCCTTCAGAAGCATATTTCGTGCTCATCTCAACAACACGAACTACACCTGATATACCTTTCGAATCAAATCCAGTCGATACTTGGCAGGATTTCCAGGAGCAGCTGTTTTGAAGTAGAGCTTAATCTTCAACATTAAGTTTTCTTATTACACAAAAAGTTCGTGTTCGATAAATGCAGTTGCGTGTCTGCCTGCGCCCATCACTAACGAGCACACATAGCGAAAATTCGTTACTTGAACGTTTTCCGCAACGTCGCCTCTGAAAGCGATGGCACCGCCAATAATTCATTCAGCGGATCCCGAGGAGATGCCGCAACCCGCGACTAGCGTTTGGCATTTATGAGCTGCGGATGCGGATGTGGATGTGGATGTGGATGCGACGCCCGCTTCAGCCCTGGCTGCGACGCCCGCTTCAGCCCTGGCTGTGCGGTTGCCTTTTGAAGTGCCAAGGAGGCCAAGGAGTAGGTGTAGCCAGGACGCGACCATACAAATGGGCGTGGCAAGTAGTCAAAGTAGCTGAGAATTGCTGCGCTGCTGTCAAAGGCAACTTGAAGCAGGGGGCGGAAGCTGGGAGGTGGGGCAAACCCCGCTCTTTTGGCTCATTTATGTACGCATAATAATGCGAAAATTGAATTTTGACACCGTGCTGCTACACAATTTGGCCAGCAGCCAGCAGCTAGCTGCGAGAGCTCCATCAGCTGCCAGGCAGGCAGGCACTCATCCAGTTACTCTGCCTGTCAGCTCGGCCTGCAGCCGCTGTCAGTATAAAGTTTTGGTTTAAATTTAAAAACACGCTTCGAAACAATTTCAAAATTTCGTTTCAAATTTAAATTATTTTTACTTGGCTTCCTTCGCTTTTGATCAACAGCAACTGCAACGAGTTGGATTTTGTTAGCCATAAAGAGAAAATTATTCAGCAGCGGGCTAAAAAAGTTAGCAAGCTGTTCGTCTAAGCATTTCCCCTGCTTGCTGGATTTGAACCAGCGACCTTCCGCCTCCTAGACCGACGCCTAAGTAGCTAAGTTAAACTCGAACTTATGGCAAGGTATACACGTATGTTGCAGCGTTGATTGCTGTTCGTCTACGCAATCTCCCTGATTGCTGCTGGATTTGAACCAGCGACCTTCTGCCTCTTAGACCGACTCTTAAACAGCTAAGCCAAACTCGAACTTATGGCAAAGTATACACGTATATTGCAGCGTTGATTGCTGTTCGTCTAAGCATTTCCCCTGCTTGCTGGATTTGAACCAGCGACCTGCCGCCTGTCAGACAGACTCTTAAACAGCATAGCTAAACTCGAACTTATGACAAAGTTCACTTATGCGTTGTTTACTGTTCGTCTTAGCGTTCCTCCTGATTGCTGCTGGATTTGAACCAGCGACCTTCCGCCTGTTAGACCGACGCCTAAGCAGCTAAGGTAAACTCGAACTTATGCCAAAGTATACACGCATATTGCAGTGTTGTTTGCTTTGTGTCCAAGCATTCTTCAAGCTAGCTGCTGGATTTGAACCAGCGACCTTCCGCCTCTTAGACCGACGCCTAAGTAGCTAAGCTAAACTCCAACTTATGGCAAAGTATACACGTGTATTGCAGCGTTGTTTGCTTTGCGTCCAAGCATTCTTCCAGTTTGCTGCTGGATTTGAACCAGCGACCTTCCGCCTGTTAGACCGACGCCTAAGCAGCTAAGCTAAGCTCGAACTTATGACAGTTCACATTTGTTTTACTTTTGCGTTGTTTACTGTTCGTCTAAGCATTCCTCTTCTTTGCTGCTGGATTTGAACCAGCGACATGCCGCCCGCTTTGTTTGTTAATGTTTTGTATGTAAACTTTTAACAAAGATTTCCTATACTTGAAGGTCGCGTTGTCGAAAGTCCGTCTGAGGGAGGTTTATATGTATAAATTTCAGAGTAAACTCGATTCGGTTCAACTCTTGTAGACTTTAGCCCAGACAGATGCTTACGTCTAGCTGGTGGAAATTTTCTAATTGGCGGCCAAAACTCAATTGAAATCCGATTGGCTGCTAACTTTTCGTTTTTCAAGAAATTAGCGACTTTTGTTAAATCAGCGCCCAAGGTCGGCAGAAAATGTGCGCAAAATTGTTGTATTAAATTACTTTGGCTTGCATTCAGACAGCTTTAGATTTATTTGCAAGGATCCTTGTGAAAGTTCATTTGAAAAGTTTTTCACACAGACTTTAAGGGTAGAGTTAAAAATGTTCCACGGCTGGCAATGTAATATTTAAAATCTGAAGCTAACGACTAAGCCCAGGCAAAGCCGGCTAATGCCTGCCAGCAATAAATAATTAAACAACTGCGCAGCTTCTGAAAAACTTTGCTATAAATGCTATCGAGTAGCGGGCAACCACTGAGCTGCTCGTGGTTTAAGGGAACTAAGCTTCACACATGAACTAAGGAATAAAAGAAAAAGTTCGAATTGTAGTAGACAGAGAGTGCGAGGGAGATCAACTATTTGGTGTTGATAGTTTCAAGTGCTTAGCTAAATTTAAAATTAAATCAAATTGAATTATTTTCATTTTATAGCTATTGGCACAGGCCCATATACACATCATAGCTATAAATTGTCCAACAATTTAGTTACAATTTAATGCAATTGTCTCTTCGAGGGTTATATATATATCTTGTATAGTTCATTAGGATCTACTGTTCAAAATTTCATCAAGATCGGCTAAAAAACACAAAAGTTATTGAAGAAAACGTTTGCTTATATTAGCAAGTGTTTGCAGCAAATTCCAAGAATTTCTGTATACATGTACACACATTCATGCTGTGCTGGTAGCAAAGGTTTCGGGCTAGAGCTTTATAATTGTTTTGAAATGTTTAGCCAAATTGAAGATACAATTAAATGAAATTCAATTAAGCTTTAAATTTACAACCATAAAGCACGAAATTAGAATTTACTCTTCTTTAACGTGCAGTACTTGATGGCAAGTTTAGGCTTAGGCACACACACGCGCACACACACACCCACACACACTTGACAGCAGCCGGCGCGTCAAGGCAACCCATTTAAGCAGAGAGACACTCACACACACACACACACACACACAGGCACACACAAAGACACAAACACACACACACACTGGGCAAACTGGCAAGTCTGTCAACTTATTATAACATCCATTAATTTCATTTAAGCATCATTCAATTGCCTTCATTTTTATCGCAAGTTATCAAGAGTTGGGCAACAATGGCTGGAGTTGCCAAGTGTTTGGCTCTCCGCTTGGCTGCTGTTGCTTGAAAACAACCAAGATGCCTCTGGTTAGGCGTGTCCGACTTGAAGATACTCTGAACGCAGTTCAGTCAATCAATCTTCCTTCTATACATCTTCTCTATGTATATAAAACTGTTTGTCCAGACTGATTGATTGACTGCGAAATTGACTGACTGATTGACTGACTGCCTTATTGGCTGATGGCTACTATCTGATTGATTGATGGACTGTCGGATTGACCTAATCTTTGACTGATTGACTGACTGACTGACTGATCGACTGACTGACTGACTGACTGACTGACTGACTGATTGATTGATCGATCGATTGATTGATTGGTTGATTGACTGATTGATCGATTGATTGATCGATTGATTGATCGATTGATTGATTGACTGATTGACTGATTGACTGATTGACTGACTGATCGACTGACTGACTCACTGATTCACTGATTGATTGATTGATTGATTGATTGACTGACTCATTG